>CAIGRF010098458.1:1434-11494 GCA_903798235.1 Fraxinus ornus
CTAGTAAATTCAATTTTCTAGGATTGCATCCATCTATTTGGCCTGTGGGGCCAAGGCGCCCCCCAATAGGGGGCCATCATGTGTCAATTATGTAAAACTTTATGTAGAAGGTTAGGTACAACAAGTTTAATTCATGTACAAAATGTTGATGACAACTTTTATTTTTCAACTCTATTTCTTTTGCACAACGACTGAGATTTTATAATTTATTGTGTCTAAATATTCACTAAGAGTATAGACCTCCTTAATGAGACCATCTTTGCTAATTGTTTCATTTTTGTTTGGAGATTTTTATATTAGAATTGAATATCATTATGTTTCAGACATGCCATAAATGTATCAAATATAATATTAATTAATTATACTCTAAGGTATTAATTCAAGTTGGAGCATTTAAAGTTGATGTGTAAGATTTTATTGATTTCTTTGGTCAGTAAATGCATCTAAATGATGCATTTGCATATTATTTTCAACTTCTTAATTCATCACCCTAATGTTAAGATAATTCTTTAATCAAATTGACAATCAACAAATTACGTTATAAAATATCACTTGTTTGAGATAAGAGTTCGAACTAAGCATTTATTCTCAGCATTCTTTAATTTTCATCCTAGTGCAATGTGGTGAATTAATTGTACATATATTGCACTATCAAATAATTAGATGAAGAAATCAGGATCTGATCATAAATCAATTATAATATGGAGAACTTGACGTTGACATGATGCATAATAACATTCTCTAAACTGAAACGGGAAGCACTTTGTTCTCAATTAAATTAATTGGAAGCGTTTAACAAGCAATAGCATTAAACCATTTATCGATATCCCAATGAACACTTAATAAAATGTTAGATTTATGAATACTAGTATCGACAAGACACACCGTCTTGATTGTATAATTGAAAATTATGCTCATAATTTGAAATTTGAGCAATAATTTTGCAACTTTAAGGTTGCGAACGTCATCCAATTTAGTTTATATATCAAATCTATTTAATACAAATAATAACTAGATGTCAACGTAGTGGATGATGATGTCTCTTTTATTACTCTATCTAATTAATTTTAAAAAATATAGATAATTTAATCTTTATTTTAGCTAATGCGATCAACGACCAATTTTCACTAACAAACATCATATAGAAATTCATTGAATTGAAAAATCTTCAGTATTCTTTTGAAATATTAAAATTTTAATGTCATACTCTTCAGAAGCAACAACATAAGCAAAAACATTATTTATGGTAGATTTTACTTAATTATGCTCTTCTATTAATTAAATTATTTAATACAATATCATCTTCTCTCTCTATCCATAATTCCACTCACTACCCACGAATCCAATTTGGCCACCTACTTTATCTCCCCCTTTTTCCTCTATCTGCAGATCCACTCGTCGCCACCACAACCCTCATCGATGCGACGATGACGCCTCTGTTGTGCACGTCACGACAACAACAACAGAAGCATCATCGCACTGCGCGCTGCAGCAGCAATGATGCGTACACGACGCTATAATAGAGTTTGCCGCTATGATCAAAATTATCACTGTTGTTGCAGCAGTCGCTGTACGATTTAGGAAAAATTTGGAAGAGTTGGACGTCGGAGTTTTTTGGATGATTTTTGTTGGCAGTGGTACTGGTAGTGCTTACTATGGGTGGTGGCGATGGTGGTGGTGATCCTAGTAGTGGTGGAGTTGTGCTGCTGCCTGTGATGGAAATGATGTAGGTAGTGGTGTGGTGGAGATGGGTAGGATGGGACGAGATGAAAAGTGTTTATGACCAATTACTCGAGTTATTAGAATTAATAAATTAGTTAATTTGTGACCAATAAATAATATATCATCGAAATAGAATTAGTCACATAAAGTCAAAAATAACATAAACTTGGTCATAAAAAGTCACAGTTAACACGTAAAATGTCGCAAATAGTCATAATTAACAGAAAATTGGTACGTCATTGGTCACATATAGTCAAAGTTAAGACATGTCAGGTTAAATATGACTACATTAAGAAAGATCTTGTCACATACAGTCACGTATGACCAATTAATTTGATAATTTGTGATCGAGAAATAAATTGTAACATATAAAACTTGTGATTTTTTGTCGAGAAATATGTTGTAATATATAAAATAGGACTTTGTTCAATATAAGTTTCACAACAATAGGTTACAAATAGATAATCACAACAATAGGTTACAAGTAGATAACAACAGGTACAATGAACGCATTATACATCACAAAAAATAATTGTGAAAACAGACATAGTCACAAATAACACAAACTTCGTTACGGAGAGTCACAGTTAACACAAAAAATATCACAAATAGTCACAATTAATAGAAAATTGGCCACACTAAAGTCATTGTTCACAAAACTCTAATTTCAAGCAGGGGTAAAATTGCAAGCAAGGTCTGTAATTTCATAAATTGCACTAGAGGCCCCACCCCCAAGTCATCACCAAACTCTAATTTCTCCCATTTTCCTCTACATCGCCAGAGGGTGAACCCTAATTTCTCCCTAGGTTTCCTTTGCAACGGTAGAGGGTGGCCACAAGCAATGCGCTATCTCAGATGCATCGTCGAGTGACGTTGTTGTTGCAACAACAACAGCATTGCGACGTTGCCTCATTCACGCGGAGCCACTTAACGCAACAATGCTGCTTCACCACGCCATTGAGGAGTTGGTGTGGCTAGTGGTGATAAAGGTGGTTGTCAGCGAGATGGAGAGATAGTGGTGAGAGTTGGTAGTCGGCATTTGACAGCTCGGAAGGTCCATTTCAGTAATACATATAATATATTTTATTGTTATTGTTATTATAATTTAGCACCTCATTTGTGAAACTTTTTTACAAGTTTGTTAAATTTGAGTTTGTATTCTTATATATTTGTATTTATGTATTTTTCCCTTTTTAATCACTTTGCATGTTCATCTCATTTTCAACAAACTCTAGCCCATAAAATAAAGAGTATTAAGAGATTTGAGTTGCAACTAAACCCAATATGTCCACGCTAAGAATTTTTTTGAACACAAATAACCTTTTAGTTAGTCATGATCTCTAAAGGGTCTTTTTGACATAGTCGTACACTCTAAATCATCATTTCGCCTCCGTTTGGATACAAATTTATAATAGTTCATAAATTCAGTCAAAATCAAACATTAATTTCAATAACATTTTTTATTATTCACTCATTTCGTGGGATCAATTACTATTCTTCTATTTGGTTCATTTAACAAAATGTGGTTAAAGTTAACACGCCCCGCCTTTTGAAGAGGCAACTTGGACGAAGCATGGACCACGTTGTTGTTTGAAGTAGAAATGGGCAACGAGTCGGGACTATTTTTACCCAAACCCAACCCGACCTGAATTTATCGATTTTGGGTTATTTCCTAAATTGAACCGCACTGGTCATTCACATGAACCGACCCGACCCGACCCGAGAAGGTTCGGGTCGCTTTGGGCCGGGTCAGCAATCATCCAAAATCATTTGTACTACTTCCACCACTAGATAATCCCAAACCCAACAACTGCTGATGCCGTGTTTGTACTTTCAATTTCCCATGCTGATGGCGCTTGTACAAATCATACGATGCCTAAAGATGATCCAACGGACAGGGTTTGTTCTCATCAAGCCTCGCCCATGGCTTCCCTTTATCACTCCAGTGCAACAAGCTCACCGGTCCAGGGTGCAAGCCTCTATAGGATCCTTTCACATTGTCTCATCCTAATCCATGTTGGTTCCATTTGTGATCAATGGGCTCCACATTTCCACCAAAAACAAGCAAAAATGGAGGTAATGAACCTAGTTCATATATACGTTTCTTTCTCTGAAGTTCCATCCATTTTTCTAAATCCATTAACATTACACCAGTGTTGAAATAACACAGGTTTCTTGACCCGAAAACCCGGTTGAGAACCGAGTCGGACCTGAATATGTTCGTGAAGCAATTTGTGAAATTGGCTTGGTAGTATTTCGGGGCTCCGATTACTTTGGATTTGGGGATGGGGGCGTTCTAGAGCTTTTGAATGCCGTCAACTAGGACAAGGTATGAGTCCAAGTATTGACAGTAGAAGAAGAGCACAAAGAAGTGAAGAACAGTTGCTGCAAGAGAAGCAAGGAGAAGATTTCTCGCTTGCAAATGAGAGGGATAGGGTTTTAGATTTGATATTGGGTTGGGACAGTTTAAGTGGGTTTAGACCCGAACCGATTGGACCCAAATAATTTTATAATTGTCTTGAACCCGACCCCCGTTTTTATTTTAAATTGACCAACCTGACCCGTTTCGGGTCAGGTCGGGTTTGCGGTTTTTGATTTATGGGCCAAGCCCTAGTTTTAAGTGATGTGGCTCCCTTTGTCCTTGATGGAAGTGGCTATCAGCGAAGTCTTGGTTATAACATGTGAATTCTAGGTTTTGTATGGTTATGGTGTAAGTTGAGTCGTAAGGTCAACATTTAAGCAACCCATAACTAGACAAACCGAATATATGTGAGTGTTGCTTCGTGGCATATAGGCATGACACACGTCAATATAATTTTCTAATTTTTGGCTTATGTTTAACCTTTTTTTATCTTTTTTTCCTTTATGGAATAAAATATATGTCATTAGATTGTTTACCAGCAGAAGTGCAGTAAGTGACTGTTTCTGTCCAATAAAGACCTAAATGTACCTAAATTGAAAGTTTGGGACTTTGACTGCTAATTAAATTTAACTTCCAACCGGGATACGGCCACCAACAGGTTTAACCCACAATTAGCTGAACCGTTCGTGACTCTTTACTTGGTCACTCACTCGCGCCCGGCTAACACAACGCAAAACCCATACCCGAAGACCAGACCAGAGCTGGCATCTCAAGCTTCCAGGTGGTTTTATTCATTATTATTTCGATTAATCATATTTTTTGTAGGGAATAAACTGTAAATGGAAAATTTGAAATTAGAATGCCGAAAATCAAATTAAAATTGAATGTAATTTTGTTCCTGATTAGAAAATCCAAAACCTTTATTTGGTTTAGTTAATTTCCGCTTTCTTCCCTTTAAATATGCTAATTTTTACCAGATTGTAACATAGTTCCATGTAATTTTTAAGTCTGTAAGAAGATCTGTTTTCTAATTTCTGTGATCATATTGCGCATGTAAACCTGTTTAGAGATGGAACGATCGTATCGAGAAGAACCTGTAGACCTTGAAGCTTCATTGCTTCAAATGATCAATGATCACAACCGTACTTCTGCCGCACTACGTGAACGCACCGGTCAGTTATATTCAACCGAATTCGTGCTTGGAATGTGAGATTGTTAATTTTTGGGATTTTATGAAGGCATTGAGTTCAATCATATTTCGTGATGTTTTGTTTGTAACAAAATTAGATAAAGCAAAGAAAAAAGCAATTCAGACTGCAGTGCGCGTTTCAGATCTGTTGGTGAATTCAGTGAATGAGGGTGTGCAACAGGTCTTCATAAACGAGAAGCGAATTGAAACGGAAATTCGAGCTTTAGCTGCGACTATTATGCAATTTACGAAGCAGACCGATCAGTGGCTCACAGCTTCCCATGCTATTAACACTGCCGTTAAGGTTTATACACTCAGTCTTTGAATGATAACAATACTGGCTTTCGCCTCCTTCCATTGTAGTTTAGTACACGGAACTGTGATGGTTTTATATGCAACAGCAGCTTCTAGGATATTCTGTATTTGCTTATTACTAAATTGTTCATATCATAAGTGAAAATGACAATGGTTTGACCTAAACAACTTGGGGAAATGAGTTCACGAGATTCAATTTTCAGGCCATTGTTCTGGATCTTGAATTCAGTAGGTAGAAGTAGAATTATGGGAAGAATGATTCTTTCTTATTCTCCTTCTGCACTCTAAATATATAAGGCATTTATTCAAAATTACTTGATTTATATACCAAGATGAAAGATACTTCTTAGCATATATCCATACAGACATGACTTGCAAGAAGTAAAAGGCATTTATGAAAACTTTATTTTCATTCATCAGCTTAGTTTAGGAAGTTAGATGAACATGTTGATATAGTTAAATATGTGATTTTATACATGAATGTAGTTATTAGAAACAGATTAAGGATCATCTTATTTATGACATTTACAATTGAATTAAAAGAGAGTGATAGCATTTGAGATTGAGGGAAATTTAGAAATTGTGAAGCGCTTCAGGTTCTATAATTTTACTGGGCTACATCTCATATGATGCTCACTTTTCAGGAAAAAGTTTCATGCCTGTTGCTGGGAACAAGAAATGTCAGATAAAAATAAAAACATATTCTTTGCTCTATTTTATTGGCTCCTAGCTTGTCAAACAACCAACTAAAATCTATGGAATACAGCACATAATGTCTGGGCTAGTTCATTTTGATTCTGTCATTTTTTTGTAATCATGGTGATGTCTTCCTCTCTAGAAATACATACTTAATTGATAAATGAAGGACAATTAAATGCTAAGGAATCATTGATTTAAAATGGAAATTCAAATTACTACAATCAGTTATCTGACTATCACCAGTCTAGCTTAGAAAAAGTAAGGATATCTGTCAGTTGGAATTTTTACCATACATTGGATTACAACTTGAACACTTTTTTACTCTACGATTTGTGATTGAATGAGACATAGGACAAGCCTGTTATTCCTGAGATTTTATGGACTCTGTATACAGGAAATTGGAGATTTCGAGAATTGGATGAAGATAATGGAACTTGATTGTAAACGCATTAGTGCTGCAATCTGCAACATTCACCAAGAATGAAATGACGAGGCCAACTTTCAATTCCTGTCTTTTGCACAATTCTTGTCCTTCCCAGTGTACGCGTTTCTCATGGGGCACTTCTTTTATATCTGAAAATATGTCTTGTGATCGATTGAGTAGAACCTCTAAAAATCTTCTTCTCTTTTTTATGGCAAGTCCTCTACCTTATTTATAGGGACTTTTTTAATGCTCCACTTGTTTGTACTGATTTATTTGTGTGCACTGGCCTTGTATATTTCATGGCTGCCATCCTCCAGCCTCCTTCCAGTTCAGTGCATATTTCAGTTATCTGTGTTGACAGTATAGTTGTCTAAGTTGCCTGTACTAACTGGAAATTGCCCTCACTCATCGCTAGGCAAACACTAAGGCTACTGGGGCCGATACTTATGGAATTTGAAAAAAAAAAAAAAAACTTAATTGCACTTTATTATCGTGATATTAATCTTACTAGGCATGTGTGAGTTGAATCGACTGGCTCATTCTTTATCTGGTTTGAGTCTGAAAAATGCAACTCGAGAAGTTTCTATGAACTTAATCCTATGAAGCTGCTGTTACTGAATTAGATTATCCATCCGATCAAAAGAATAGGGTGATTGTTGTTTTTGTAGACTAACCTTCCACAGAAACTATAAGATATGTGCATGTTATAGGCCATTTATAGCGTCAAACTGGAATGTGGAGGATATGAGTTTATTGCTGATGGCAAGTGGAAAAATCAACGTACAAAAGATGGTATAGTCTAAACTCTAACCATGGAACTGATAGGTCTATATTTCCCATGAGTGCTAAGGTTTTAAAATTGAGAATTGTTTCACTAGCATAACCCGAAATCTGCAGAGCACTAGTGGGTCTAATAATGCGTGCAGGAAATGAGCCAATAGCCCAAGGAGTTTAATTTGATTTCAGACTTCCTCTTTAGGAGTTCATGAAAGGTAAGAGGGCAAAAAAACTGTGTTCCATATGATGACACATTGGAGGTTTATATGTTAGTTGTCATCGGGCTTTTTTCCCCCCACTCCAATCTTTGGTCTTCTCTGAAGAGTCTTGTGTTTTTACAAATTTTTTTCAATTGCATTACGCATCTTGGGCTGCAGCTGGTAGTGTTTTTCTTTTTGTATGGGTGGATCCCTGGTTTGCAGCAAATGAAAATGATATTTTGATGAGTGGAGTACAAAATTATTATTCTTTGAGGCTAGGCATATTTACCAGCCATCAGGGGTGGTTCTTCTTGTACTTTTATCGAAGATTCCAAGTGATGATAAAATTTTAAAAATTCTGATGTTCTACAAGTTACCATTCAGCTTTTTGTGCGCCCGATAATTTGTTATAATACTAATCAACCTTTTCCAGTATAATGCATATAAACTCCAGTTTTTTAAATACATTTTTTTTTCAATTGAACAACATTATATTTATTTATTTTGCCTAGGTGGGGGGCTTGGTGACCCCTATCTGTAGGTCAATAATAAGAATAAAGTACATGTGTGGGGGAGGATATGGTCCGTACCTCCACAATTACACAGAGGATGTGGAGAGGGTTCGCATAAGCTGAATGTGGAGGTACTAACACCATCATATAGTTGATGAAAACCTTAATAAACCTATAAATTTGCAAGTACTACTTCCATTTGCATACACCCCCAACATACCTTGCATGTCTCCATGTTCGAGTATTTAGGTAGTCTCCCTCTCCATCCCCTTATTAGCCATATATTTTGCTTGCCTTCTCTAAATATGTGCATCAAACAGCAAAATTCGTTTTATCAACAATTTAATTCCATCAACCCTTTTTGAAATACTTGGTACTGTTGTTAAACTCGTCTTTTAGGTTTATCTCGGGTCAGAGGTTTTCACAAGGACGATAGGGTGGGATGCATACTGTGATCAACTATCTGTGAGGCCAAGTGGATGACAGTTTTGCAGGAAGAAGCCTTGTTGACATGTTTAGGATCTGCTACTGTCAAATCTGCACTCAAAGATATTTCACGATGCCTTTGCTAGCCAGTAGTTTTGAAATATCAGCTGTAAATATGTGCCTGCACTTACACAGACATCTCAGTACCATAAATAGGAATGGGGAGTTGTGTATTTTACAAGAACTAACTGTGAGAATGATCTTTCATGAACACCTTTGCTCTTCTTTGCTTACTGATTCTTTTAAAGTTCTAATATAATTATGGTAAGTGATTGCAAACTTTACCCATCTGTTTTTAGTATTTGTGGTTGTTGGGCCAGCTTGTTTTGATAATTGTATGCTTTTCTACTCTTTTTCTTTTTTGTGTAAACTGAAAGTGTGACGGATTTAACAACTCTATTTGAGTTATTGTTGTTACAAGAGTATAAATTCCTCCTTCGAACAATCTGAACATGCAAACATTGATAGAATTACCTCAATGTAATTTGCACAGCATAACATTATGATCAAGAGGATTAGAAAATAAATTTGAGGTCACTGACTTCACAATGTTTCCTTAAAATGAATTTGTCGCCTTCAAATGTGCTAAATGTGTTCAGCAATCGTTTTCAAAATAAAATGAATTTCGTCTCATATGGAAGCAGCACATCAATCTGCAGGAGTTCTAATAAATTCAATGAAGTATTTTCATTTTGAGAACAATATTAGAACGAGAGAGAGAGAGAGAGAGAGAGAGAGAGAGAACGAATAAAGTTTGTAATGAAAATGGTGTAATTATTCTGACAGCAGGGTATGCTATTTATAGACTTGTTCGTGGTCATTTAAGCATCCTTCAAACTTTTTCAGAACAGTCGTCAATATCCAAACAATGAGGGACTCGAGGTCTCAAGTGTTGTTATTTGAATGAACTTTTCTACCACTTATGCATATAATACCATCTTACCGAAACTTCTTCCACTCTCATCTTATTTCATACAATCGAGTTATAGGTACATATTTTTTGACGGGAAATTTCAACAAACAACACTTGACATGACAATATTGGAAGATGGTAACTGGTAAGCAAAATAAAAAAACAAGTCGTTCATATTTGGCCACGTCAGCGTCGGTATCAATTATGTCAAGACTTTCGTGTACTTGGAGCGTTATTGTATTTCATATGACCATGTGTTCATCTTTAACATCTTTGTTCACTTTTCACTCGTGTATTCGTTTCAATATAATCATGCATCCATCTTAACATTTTCATTATTACTTTTTGCAACATTGTCTCATTGATGTTAGTCTTCAATAACACTTCGCGATGCTCAGATTGCAAAGCATGGCTTTAGCAGACATTGCTCCTTGTAATCTTTGTTGGACTTCAAATCGTAT
>CAIGRF010098505.1:8674-24492 GCA_903798235.1 Fraxinus ornus
GGGTTTTAAAGCGGAAAATAACAATAAGGGTATAATGGTCAATGACTTAAAACATAAAAATAAAGAAATAATAAAATTATAGACAACTCAATCTCATCCGTCCATTAAATTCATCTAAACCATACACCTAACTTTGTCAACAAGCTTTGTACAAATAGATTATTTGAAAGGACAAATACATGGTGATAAGCTATCATTTGTCAACTTTGTCAATAATATCATGTTCTTGTTTCTATCATCTTTTTCAATGAGATTAATTTGTATAAATTATCATAATACTCAGTTATATCTTATTTTTATCAAATCGAATATGAATAATTGAAAAAAGAAAAAGAAATAAATCAATTTTGATTTACAAACAACAATAAATATTAAATAGTGGTGTCACCCTCACTCATACGTCACTTGAATAGCTTTTCATTCAAAAATTGCAATAAATGCCATGTTAAGTTAAAAAGGTCAATAATTTTTGAAGTATATGTTGAAATCACAAAACCAATTGACACACGCCAAGTATATATAATATTTCTAGGGAGAAAATTTTCCAATTGAAAATAGTCAATAATTTTTTATATATGTTGTAATTACATAATCAATAACACATGCCGAGTGTGTGTGTTGTAGGGGGAAAATATTGGAAGTGACTATCAATAGTTGAAGAAATTTTAAAAGACAAGCCCTAAATTATTTTTTCTTTTTAACTGCTAAAAAAAACTTGAATAGAATTCCAACTATAATCTCCTAATTAACTTAATAAGTAAATCTAAAATTGTTGTCCAAAAAAATTAGTAAGTTTCGATTTTTTTCAATCCCTCATAACGATGTCGTACAAAATCGATAAAAAAAAAAAAGTCACAAGCATGCCATAAGATTTGCCAAATGATAGGTCATGAATTTGTGTTCCATACAATATAGTTTATCTAGAGGTCAAAATAATTACATTCAAAGCTCTTGAAAAAAAGAAATAATTCCCTCAACCAAAGGAATGAAAATCGGACATAAAATTCAAGAGTATGACATGTTTGTACACAAAATTAGGATAAAATCATGATATCAACTTTTATTTATAGATATTAGTTGTGAAAAGTATTTTTGGAACTGGGTTGTGTACGTGGATTGATTTGGCAGTTATTATTGTTGTTGTTATTGTATTTTAAATATTAATTAACTTCCAAACAAAAATAATTAAAATCGTCTTCTACCACCATCTTTTTATATGTAAAGAATAAATTTGAGAGGATACACATTTTAATTGTATTATTGGCGCCTAACTTTTATTCATTATTACATTAATGTTCTTAAATGTTTCATCACATTCTTATCATTAACACTTCATCAATTAGCAAATCTTTGTCTTTAATGACGATTTTCATCAAAAATCTTGTTATTGTGCTTTAAAACGATGGACAAGTACTTAATCATAAATTTGATTGTTTTTCTTTGCTCATTAAATACACACGAAGGTAAATAAATCTTTTTATTCTCTCTTAACTACATTTCTAACAAAAATCATTATCAGAAACATTATGTACTAATTAATGAAATATTCTAGGATACAATAAAAAATTTTTGGGACATAAGTGCGACAATGACTAAATGTTATGAACATTTCATGCAATTAAAATGTGGTTCAATTATAAGAAAATCTGATGTGAATATAACTCTATTCTATGTCATTATAAGATTGTAGAATATTAAATTTGGACGAACAAGTAAATAAAATAACTAAAGAAAGATTGGTGGATGTTGGTTGAGATTCGTACCTCTAAACTAATATGAATGAGTTAAATGACGGTGTCTCTCATTTTTAAATTATCATGTCTAGTCTTCAATATACATAGTAATTACGTCAAAGAAAAATTGCAAAGATATCAATAACGTAGTTTGACAGACTGAGAAAAGTGTCTCTGCCAATGAAACTGATTAACAATTTTAACTTTTAATTGTTTTATATAAAAGCAATGCCAAACCTAATTGTGGAGATATGGTGTGTGAACGAAGGAAATTTTTTAGATTTCGAGTGGGAGGCTAGCGACAAGCTAGCGGAAAAGGGTTGAAAATTTCTCCATGGTCCATATTTTGATCTTTTCAAGTTCAACACAAATTTCAAACTCTCAAATTGAATTTCAACTAAAAATGTCAAATAGACTTCGAATAAAATTCTCCAACACATTACAAATAGAATTCGGGTCACATCGTGATTCTAACAAACTCCATATTGACACGAATTCCACTGCAATAAACAAAATATCAAAGATTCTCTACCTGGAGATAAATTCTACTGCAAGGAATAAGATTTAACCCTTCAATAAAAACACAAAACAACATTCTCCATCAAATTTCCAACAAGACAAATTCTCCACATCTACCACAAAACCCAATTAGAACAAATTCAATAACTGAGTATCAACTAAATTCCAAGCATTGATCAATACGATTACCTCGAACACCAAAGTTACTCGAACTATCCTCATGGACAACAAAAATCACAAATAATTTAATAATCTCCAAATAGAGCAAAAATAAGCCATATAACAGAATCAACACAACTAACTGCTTTACTCAAATATTCTTGGCTAGAATCAAAACCTTCAACCACATTCAAAGTAAAAGCAACTAAATCAACATCTTAATACCTATATGGATGCCTAATATTTGTTCTGAGTCTATCTTTAGTAATTGAATTCGTTATCATCTCTGGTAATGGTGGCAAAGTATAATTATCCACAACTTGTAAACTTGTCTGAAATGTATTCTTCAATGTAGACTCCAAACGAAATACCGACAGTACTAAACTAAACTCAAAATCCACTTGAGTGCCTAAATTTACTGATTGATATTCAAATACTCTCAATCAATATGGGCACCTTTACTAACCTTCACCGATATATTTGTACTCTTTTAAGTTAAGAGTACTCAAGAAGATAATATTTCTCTTCAAATCTAAACTAAGTTTCATAGCATCAAGTGTTCTCACAATCCCATTAAACATCTAATTCCGGCCCTTCCAATTCCAGCTATTCTACAAGGTGTATTATTACACATTACAACAACATCTTTTGAAACTGTTTCATATGTAGAAAATAAATCTCGATTGTGATACATATGAAAAGTGCAAGTTGTATCAAGAATTCAATCATCGTCTATTTTGGAATCTAATCCTCGTTAGGTTACGAGTCACCGTCAGAAATAATTAAAAGTTCTCCATCATCGTGAAAATTTTCTACAACATTGGCTTCACCTGAAGTATCTTGTTTTTTTCACTTTTGATTAGCTGCATCCATTTTTTTTCTTTATTCTACAACTGAAAGAAATCATTTATCATGTGTCCCTTCTTCTTGAAATAGTTATAAATTTTATTACTGGAGTTAGATCTTAATTTATCCCCACATAATTACCATCAATAACAAGATTATTTCTATGAACCTTAGATCCAACAAGATACTTCATATTTTCCTTTAAAAATAGAGCATCGCAGACTTTAATGCTGAGAATATCATGATTGTATAAGAACGTGTCTCTAACAGACATACATGAAGCGGACAACGAGCACAACAAAATCAAAACTAAATTATCTTCATCATATTTGACTTCCAAGGTTTTCAAATCATAGACGATTTCCTTAAATACAACTAGGTGATTCTGTCATACGATAAGAATATAGATGTTGCTTCAAATGTAGTTTGCTAGTTAGACTATTCACTATACATAATTGCTCAAATTTAAACCATAATACAGCGATGATCTTCTCTTTCAAAACTTCCTGAAGAATATTATTTGAAAGATGAAGATGAATGTGTGATAGGACTTTTCGATCTCTACGTTATTTTTCATTTGACGTCCAAGTTGTGGGCATCTTGTTATCTTTACCTGCTACAATGAAAATCTTGTGTTGCAATTCAAAAAGGAATATCATACTTCATGGTTGTTATCACGAAAGATTGAGTTGAGCTATTGACTTGATTGAACATCACTTTGATACAAGTTTGTTGTAATATGAGGTGAATATACGGCACAATATAAAGCAAATATCATCAATGCACAAGTATAAAAGATAATTGGCAGAAGAAAGGAGAATTCGCTAAAATATGGAGAAAGAATATAAAGATTTTGTGTTTACAAATTTGTCCTACTTGTCTAAATCTCAACAAAGAGCTAACTATTTATAGGGAACGTTTCAAACCCTAGAAATAGAGTTATAGGTGGAAAAATATGCTGAAAATAGGTCAAAAGCATGAAATGGGCCTTGACCGGATACATAGGTTGCTCGAGCGCCTTTAGGTGCTAGGCACCGCTCGAGCGGAAGGCTAAAGCGGCAAAAAAAATTTCTTAGTCCATATCTTGACCTTTTCAAGCCCAACACAAATTATGAAATCCCAATTGAACTCCCAAATGAATTTCAACTAGAATTGTCAAATAGACTTCGAATATGATTTTCAAATAGCATCCCAAATAGAATTCGAGTCAAATCCTAATTCTAACAGATTCAATAACCTAATATCACAAGGTAATAAAACACTTGATTGAACCCAGAATCTCACTCAAACCACAAAGGAATCGCCTAAAGGAACACAACAAGAAATGGGCAGAGAAAAACCTCAAAATGGGCAGAAGCTAGTGAAAAGTCGCCGCATTTTAGCTAACCTACTGCTAGTTATCTGTTCAAGCAACACCTACAGGTTTTCTTCCGAAACTTAATCGCTCGTCTGTCGCCCGCTTGGGCTCGAACGACTAACCTATCGCTAACTTATCTCTCGAGCAACATGGTTATCCGACCCAAACCCTTTTCACGTTTTAACACGTTTTTGACATTTTACTTCAACTACAACTCATCTATTAGGGTTTGGACGTCGCCCTACATAGTTGCCTATATATACTTGGCTCTTCTACACAATTTTATTGTGTGAGAAAAGTGATTATTAACTTTTAGAATCATTGTAATATTTCCCCATCTTCATTATTTATAGTACAATAAAATCTCCTAATTTATTTGTCATATTTTCTTTTCTTTTTCTATTCTTTTGCTTGTGATCAAATACTTCATTATTGTGTCATATAATTTTAACATCTCAATTTGGTGGTTTATTTCATATCAAGTAGTATTGAGTAATACGTGATCCTTGAATTCTCAACAATTGATATCGGAGATTCTGACATAATAAACTCAACAGTGATCATAGACGATTTGTCGCAAAACATAAATACGGCAACTTAGGGATTTTTTGTCTTTTTGGTCAAATTCTTTTAGGCCTTCAAAAAATAAAACAAATTGTACCAAACAGGTTTTGTTTGTCAAAAATAAACAGTAAACGTGACCAAACATCATTATCTAAATTTACAAACTAAAGTCTATAAATAGCCTTAAACGCTTTAGTTCCTCATCGCATCTGTATCATATACACAAAATGGCTAGCTTAGTGAGTTTACTTGCTTCCCGTTTTCTCTTTGCCATCTTTCAATACTCTTCACTTGCAGCCAATGTTAATTACAATGTTCAAACATTGGGAGCAAAACCTGACGGAAAAACTGATTCCACAAAAGCATTCTTGAGTGCGTGGACCTCAGCTTGTGCCTCTACACAGGCAGCCACCATATACGTGCAACCGGGAAGATACTTGCTTGGCACTGCAACTTTTGCCGGCCAGTCATGCAAAAACCCGGCCATAACACTGCACATTGATGGCACTCTTGTAGCTCCATCTAATTATAACATCATTGGAGATTTTGGTACCTGGATAAATTTCGAAAGAGTAACGGGAGTTTCCGTCATTGGTGGAACCCTAGATGGCCAAGGGGTTAATTTATTGGCTTGCAAAAATTCCGGCAAGAGTTGTCCAACCGACCAACCGGAGCAACGATATGTAAATAAAGAAGAAAGCGGACTATCATTTGAAATAGTTTTCTAATTAGCTTTGCATGTTAAATAGTTCATTCTACTTAACTTGTATAAATGATTGTATACATGCCTAAGTTGTTTGGTAAATTACTTGCATGAAAATTATAATATACTTTTTGATTGTACTTCAATACAGACACTCTGGCATTCTATAATTCAAAACACATCATGATCAATGGATTGTCTTCAATAAATAGTCAGAAGTTCCACATTCTGGTTTATGGAAGCCAAAACGCCAAGTTGGTGGGAATGAAGGTTTCAGCGCCAGGAAACAGCCCGAACACAGATGGAATTCACGTGGAGAAATCCTCAGGTGTCACAATTATGAACTCAAAAATTGGCACCGACGATGACTGTGTCTCTATAGGCCCGGGAACCTCCAACCTGTAGATCGAAAACGTTGCATGTGGCCCTGGCCATGGATGAAGGTACTGGTTTCATCACATATATAAAGCCCGCAGAGGATAAAATTTTATAATATGCATCCCAATGATTTATTTGCCTACCTACAGGTGTGCTATATATATGTGTGTGTGTGTGTGTGTGTGTGTATATATTATAAGTTTTTGAATACTCAACTCAATATTCGAGCACTCCGAACTGCACCAAGAGGTGAAAGTCTTTTGGTTGAAGTAAATCCACTCCATTCAAACGTTATGATTCTCAAACAAATTTCATGGAATCTTCAAGTTAGAGGACTAGAATAGGATTTTGAAAATGCTCAAAACCCAGTTCCAGCTCTTGTATGAAGAAATCTTGATCAAATTATCTCTTTTCCCGGTGGAAATGTCAAATTTATTTTTGATAAACCATCATCTTCAAACACTATTCAAAGATTTTTTTTTTTCATCTACATATGATTATAGATCTGGGCAAAATACTTTTCAACCTCCTAGATTTTCTACTTCTTCTTTAAGGGAAATTGATTTTAAGTCCAATATTCCAAAAATTCATTATCAAAAGGATAAAGAAGATGAACCAGAACAACCTAGTTCTCCAACTTTATTTGATATGGCACCTCCTTCAGAGATACTTGATCAACAATGTAATGTTATTTCTTTTATTATTGATAGAAGAAATGAATTCATTACTAACAAAACCCCTGAACTCAGAAGTTTTAGAAAAAAATTTCAAAAATGTTTTTCTCAAAAAGAAATTGAGTCTTATTGAGAAGAATTTGAAGTCTTTTCAGAAGATTTAAGTTTTTATGAGTGGACATATTTCAGAGTTTATAACAAAAACCTCACTAAATCAAAAATTATTCAAAATGCCAATTCTTCAAAAAAAGATTTGGAAAACACCTAAGGGTGATACTTTTCAAACTACTCATCCTCATACGTAAGAAATTGTAATTTTTCAAGGAAATACTGAAATTCTTGCATCTCCTCTCAAAAGAATATCTAGCAATCGGTAAGATGATTCTGAAGCAATAGTTAAAGATCAGAACAATTATACTAATATTGTTTTTCAATCTTTGTGTTCTTAAATAAATAAAATTGAATTAAATTCTGATACTGAGAAAGAAATTTCAAAACTTGATTCTGAAAAATCTATTTCAAAATAAATTGATGAAAGAAAAACCTGTTGATGTTTTAGTCAAACATCATCCTTCAAATATGATTCCTCCACTTGGAAAATAATATAATAAGACTCAAACATTAAAAGAACTTGTATCTCAATTATCTAAATGATAAATTATCATCTCCTTCTCCTCCAAAAAAATATCAAGACAACTGATGAAATTGAATCTCAATTTATTGAAAATGAAAATGAAAATTATCATATTAATAAATTAAAATGTTCATATTCAAAAAATCCTCCATATTATCCTCAAAAAATTGCACCCGATTTGCTTTTTGAAGAAAAAACACAACCAACCATGACCTTTGATGGTAAATATGTGGTCGAATGGAATATTGATGGCCTAGAAGAATATCAAATTGTTCGAAAAATTGATATTATGTCTAACTGTTAGAAAACATATAGATCAACAAGCGTTGATCCAAAAGTTGCTACCATAAATTTATTATTAGGATTTATGGGTCAAATTAAAAATTGGTGGGGAAATTATATCAGCCAAGATGAAAGGCAAGAGCTAATGAACTCTCAAAATGATGAAACTGGAGAAAATGATAGTTTCAATACTCTTATTTATAGTATTATCAAACATTTTATCGGAGTACCTACCGATGTAATGAAACGACAATCCGAAATTCTTATGGAATCTTAGATGTTCAAAACTTCATGATTTTTGGTGGTATAAGGACATGTTTTTATCATGTGTCTTCAAATTATATCAGCCAAGATGAAAGGCAAGAGCTAATGAACTCTCAAAATGATGAAACTGGAGAAAATGATAGTTTCAATACT
The DNA here is from genome assembly GCA_903798235.1 of Fraxinus ornus. Taxonomy (NCBI): domain Eukaryota; kingdom Viridiplantae; phylum Streptophyta; class Magnoliopsida; order Lamiales; family Oleaceae; genus Fraxinus; species Fraxinus ornus. Next base: position 16,941 of record CAIGRF010098505.1, read on the forward strand.
CTTATTTATAGTATTATCAAACATTTTATCAGAGTACCTACCGATGTAATGAAACGACAATCCGAAATTCTTATGGAATCTTAGATGTTCAAAACTTCATGATTTTTGGTGGTATAAGGACATGTTTTTATCATGTGTCTTCCTACGAGAAGATTGTGATCAATTTTATTGGAAATAAAGATTTTTATCTGGACTTTCAAAACTCTTTGCAGAAATAGTTAGAACTTCAATAAGAAGCCAATATCAAGAAAATATCCCATATGATGAACTTACATATGGAGAAATTATTCATTTTGTCAATAAAGAAGGTCTTGCACTTTGCAATGATCTAAAACTCAAAGCCAAATTAAAATTAGAAAGATTGGAAAATCGTAAAAAAACTCGGATCATTTTGTGAACAATATGGCCTTGAAAAAATAATTCCTCCTTCCAAAGTGAAAAGAAAAAATTTCCCTTCTTACAAACGAAGAAAGTATTTTCAAAAATATTCTTATTCAAAAAATTATTCTAAAAAATGATTGAATATGTTTTCAAAAAACTCAAATGTCACCGTTGGAAATGTAAACAAACAGGATCATATGAAAAGCATGATTAATAATCTTCAAATAGATGAGGATACTAAGCTTGAACTCAATCTGATCAATTCCTCTGACGAATTAGAAATAGTGTATCAACATCAAGAGACTAATTATAGTTCTAGTTCCTCCTCTTCAAATCAATCTAAAGAAATTTGTGGTTGTAAAACTATAAATGTTATCTATCACTCAAGAAGGAGAACTTGTTCAAGAGATAGTTGAGAAAATTGAAAATCCTCAAATAAAGAAAAAGGTTCAAATTCCTTAGTCCTTCAAAATCTTACGAATTTGATGATCCTCATAGTATTAAAAATATTATGAGTAGATTCAAATCTAAATCTTCGAAATTTTCTAAAGCATCCAGTTCCTATTTAATATCAAAAATCAATGAGATAAAATCTCAAATTTCTATTCTTCAAAATCAAATGAAAGATGTTAGAATGGAAGTAGTTCTCTTGAAAACTATATAAGAGAATCAAACCATATACGATACTGATTCTTTTGAACAAGTGTATTAAAAAATTTCTCAAAGTGAAGAAGAAGAAAATGTTAATGTTATTAACCATATTCAACTCAGAAATAGTATTATCACATGGATATTGTTATCAATAAAGATTTTAAAATTCATATTGAAGTCTTCATTGATTCTAGTGCCAATCAAAAATGTATTCGGGAAGGATTAATCCCTACAATATATTTTAAAAAAACCACTGAGCATCTTTATGGTGTTAGTGGAAAAATATTGAATAATCAATATAAACTTTCAAAAGCTCATGTTTGCAATTCCAATATAAGTTTTAGAAATATTTTTTGTCTTGTTAAAGATTAAAACCAAGAAGTAATTCTCGGAACTCCTTTTATTGTTCAAATTTATCTTTTTCAAGCTGATTCAAAGGATTAACTACAAATATTTTTGGTTAAAAAATTATTTTCATATTTTCAAATTCTCCTTAAAAATATGCTAATTCTTTGAAAAAAAAGCTTCTATTTCAAAAATTATCAACAATATTAATTTTAAGAAAAAGCATATTTAGTTTTTAAAAGAATAGATAAGATTGCAAAGAATCGAGGAACAGTTTTAAAAGCAAATCTCTTAAAAATGGTTCGAATACTTTACACTTGAAGAAAATATTTTACATAGTCTTGCTCTTTAAGGATTCGAACACTTCCAAAAAAAAAAGGCGAAAACCTTTTTGAAGCCTCAAGAAAATCTTTTATTTCAATTTGCTTGCAACTAAAGTTCTTATGGATATTCTGTTGGGACTATCAAATTGTTTAAAAGTCAGATTCGAATACCATGTCAAAAAGGTTATTCGGAGGCTCAAATTAAATGGTGACAAAATTTCATGAGACAAGTTGCTGTCCAAAAATAGTAAATTCATGGATTCAAGAACAAATGAACGTAGGCATTCCAAAATTATCCAAAAGGGAACTTGACAAAAGTGCCGATTTCGTCACAGAGAAATCAAGATTATTGGCTATGTTAAGTCAGTGCAAAACTCCTGAAAAATTGCATGTTATTTCAGAAAGAATTGCTGTCCTTGCAGAATCTTCATCAAAGAAATCAGATTCAAAAGAAAATTTTTCTCAAGCAGATTCATTAGATTATGAATAAAGCAATGAGGATATGTGATTTGGTTTAGAACATATTCATGATTTAATTGAAGAAAAATCGAAAAGAATACTCCTTCAAAATACTATATGGACTAGTTATCTTAATGAACTAAGAGAATTTCGGGATCACAAATCGAAAGATACCCTTTTCAAATTTTGTATGCCACTAAATAAGCTATTATTGCTTCCCTTTCCAATTATCAAAAATGGACAAAAAAACTTTAGTATCTTTACTAAAGTAAAATTTAAAAAGCTGGGAGAAATGGAAAAGCTTGTGGATAATTGTCAAAAGTTGGTATTCCATTATCAAAAGATGTGATACAATTGTCAAAAGTTGGTACGTCATTGTAAAAAGATAAGGTGCAATTTTTAAGAGTGGTTGGAAGACAATGACAAGTGGTTGTCTTTTCATATCAAAATGGTTGATTACTTTTCAAGATTCCTTTATCAAAATTAAATTGGCTTCAAGTCCGTGCTCAAGATTTCAAGTATAAAAGAAGACTCAAGATGGAAGCTATCCTCAAGTGTAATAAAGCGGGAGATAGTACACTTCAAGAAAGTTTTTAAATTATCCTTGTAATTTTTAAGATTTCTTTAAAAATATTTTCAATTGTAGTTTTCAATTTCGAGTTTCAATTTTCATATTGTAATTTCAAAATTATTAAATCAATAAATTCATTGTTTTTATCAACCTCTACTTCTCTCGTTCCTCTCCCTTGACATGGGCCTTTTTTATATATATAGACCACATTTCACCCTAAAGTTAGCAACACATTTATTCTATCTCCATGTTTATCTACGTGACCATCTGTGTAGAGGAACAAAATGAAATTGTGGCTTCTTTGGTTAAAATTTTCTTTGACCTTTTTCTTGTCACAACAAATGATCTACAGCAAATTGTTGGAGATAACAGCTAACAAACTACATTAAACGTTTGGAATTGTGTTATACAACATCGTTTCTATGTGACTTCATTTTTTTTTAAAGTTGTAATGAATATTATAAAGTTGACAAAATTTGTTGTAGGTCTCTTCTAAAGATTGTGTCAAATGTATAAAAATTATGACCACGAATGTACTTGGTCAATGTTATATTTGTGTTAACTATATCTGTAGATTTAGTTATATACAACTTATGTGTTGTGACGTTCTTGTCTTTGTGACTTCTTTTCACCTGAAAGTTGATGTGATTGTGCAGAATGATTTTTGTGACTTCCTTTATGCTGAAACACGAGATGCATAAAGATAATTGACCAATATTTCAGGTTGAAGTAAGAGAATATGAAAGAAATTCTTAACAATAAGGATGAAAGTTCTTTCACCAAATCAGAGCCAAGTAATTTCAAAATAAAAAAATACTCTTAAGATGGTAATCCCTAAATTATATGGTGTTGGATTTTTTGATGAAACTTAAACTTTATAAACTTTACATAATTGCCAAGATCTCCATGTCAAATCGTCAAGAAAATTAATTAATGTGGAACATAACTTGATCCATTGATTTGTATCTTGAATAATGAATCTTGAATTTGGATCTTTAATTCTTGATTTCTTGTTCTTCAATTTAATTGCTCCAATCCTTCTTCTTGATTCTTGATTTAAGGTTTTTGGATCTTCCATTTCAATATGTTTTCTCTATTAATTCTTATGTTGATGGGATGGTATAAAGAATAAGAAAATTGCATATAAATTGAGGACCAAAACACTATATATAGTTTCAATACGTATTCGGCACATCATCAAATACAAACCTTAATGGATCTGGTCTCTACACATATAATCTGGCTCACACTTTATTTAGATCCCCAAAACTCAATTACTTAATTATTTATTAGATCACTTTAATTTTGAGCTTAATTTTAAGATAGCATTTATACAAAATTAATTACGTATGCTAGCCCACATGGCAAATTATATAATTTTCTAACAATATCCCACTTGTACCACATAAGTTACCTTATAATTGTGTATAATCTTATGAGCTCAAAACTTTTGCTATCATAACCAAAAGCATCTCTGATGGTCACGTATCATAACTAAACCCATCAATGGTCACGTATCTCAATACAATCAAATGACATGGATGACGTATGGATGTGTAGCATGGAAATTTCATGTAATGTGATCTAAACATGCATATTTCCAACTGGTCCTACTTTCTTCTTTAATACCTTATGAGATAAAACTACAAAAACTTTAATTAGAGTGAAAAACTGAATTGAATACTTTATTACTGAAATGAATTGAAATAAGCTTGAGTGCACAACCAAAAAAATATGTGTCAAAAAGATAACATCCAAAATTACAGACTCCCACTAAACTAGCATATCATTAAAATTAACAACACCCATGTAAACAGTATGCTCATGAAAGACAATGGGTGGTAGACCTTTAGTGAATAGATCTGCTGTCATGGAGGTTGTCCCAATATGTTCTATAGTAACCTGACCACTTTGAACTCTTTCTTTAACAACTAGAAATTTGATGTCTATAAATTTTGACTTTGTTGAACTCCTATTGTTATTTGAATACAAGATTACTGACTTATTGTCACAAATTAACTTAAATGGTCTTTCAATTCCATGTATAATCCATAGCCCAGTGACAAAATTCTTCAGCCTAATTTCTTGATTGGATGCCTCATAACACCCTATAAACTCCGCTGCCATGGTTGAAGAAGCTATGAATGTCTGCTTAGCACTCTTCCAAGATATAGCTCCTTCAGCCAGCAGGAAGATATAGCCTAATGTGGATATCATACTGTCTTGACATCCAACAAAATCAGATAAAACATAACCAATGATCTCCAATTGGTTTGATTTTCTATATGTGAGCATGTATTCTTTTGTTCTCTGTAAATACTATATAACCCGCTTGGCTACCTTCCAATGATCCATCCCAAGGTAATTTAAATATCTGCCTAGCATTCCAATAATGAATGTTATATCCGGATGTGTGCACACTTGAGCATACATTAAACTCCCAATTGCTGAAGCATAGGAAATTTTCTGCATCTCCTTTACTTCAAGGTTTTTGATTGAGATTAAACTTATCTCCCTTAACAATAAGGGTATCACCTAGTTTACAATCTTGCATCCCAAATCTCTTCAGTACTATATCGATATAGGTCTTTTGTGATAATCTAAGAATACCCAAGAATGGTTCCAATACATTGAATCCGCAATACAAAAGAGGCATTACCAAGATCTTTCATTTAAATTTTTTTTGATAGAAGTCTCTTGATTTCGTATAATAAGCTTATATCATTCCAAGCAAGCAGTTTGTTATTGACATACAACACCAAGAAAATATACTTACTCCCACTGAACATGTGGTATACATAATCATCAACCACATTCATCTCAAATCCAAACAAGATGATTATTTGATGAAATTTGTAATACCATTGAAGGGAAACCTGCTTAAGCCCATAGATGAATTTTTTTAATTTGCAAACTATTTCTTTGAGTCTCCTGACACAAAGTTTTCAGTTGCACCATATATCATCTCATCAATGTCACCAATGAAAAATGCCACCTTTATATCCATTTGATGTAGCTCAAGATCAAAATGTGCCATAAGTGCCATTATAATCCTGAAAGAGTCTTTCGTTGAAATTAGAGAGAATTTCTCATTATAATTGATGCATTCCCTTTGAGTAAAGCCCTTTGCAACCATATGAACCTTGTATCTTTGCACATTACCCTTTGAATCCCTCTTTGTTTTATATATCAATTTGCAACCAATGAGTTTCGTACCTTCAGGCAATGGAACAAGTTCCCAAACGTCATTGTCTTTCATGGACTTTATTTCCTTATCCATGGCATCAATCCACTTTTGAAAATTATTACTTTTCATTGCTTGATGAAAGTTGATAGGATCTTCTTCCATCAATCCAATGCCATCCTCATTTTCTTGGAGAAATACTATAAAGTCATATGGAGTTACATTTTTCCTTTCTCTTGTGGATCTCCTTAATGACATTTGTTCTTTAGGTAGTTGCGTTTGTTCTTCTAGAACAATCTCTTGATTGTTTATTGGGGGTTCTGAAATATTGTCTCGATTTGAAATTACTTCTTGAATAAGATTTGGAGCAAGAATTTGTCTTTGATCCTTATAATTGTAATTGTAATATGATGGATGTTTATATGTTCATCTTCAAAGACAAAATCCCTAACTTTATCTCCCCCCACAAACTCCACATCCTCAAAGAATTGGACATTTCTCGTTTCAAAAATTGATTTAAAGTGGGATCATAAAACTTGTAACCCCATTGACCTTTCAGATTATCCAATAAAATAGCAACTGGCAGTTCTGAAAACAAGTTTCTTTTTTGAAGGCCTATAAGGCCTCAACTGGACAATCCCCAAATGTGTAAGTACTTCAAACTAGACTTTTTGTCTGTCCAAAGCTCGTAAGGGGTTTTGACAGTTGCTTTGCTTGGAACTCTATTAAGAATATGAGCTGTAGTTTTTATTCCTTATCCTCAGAGAGATTCTGGTAAGGTAGAATGACTAATCTTACTACTTACCATGTTCTTATGTGTTCTGTTTCGTCTTCCAACAACATCATTCATGCTATGAAAACTTGGCATGGTGTATTGTGGGATGATTCTAAATCCCTCTAAGAATTTGGCAAAAGGCCCTCGTTGTTCTCCTGATCCATCATATCTGCCATAGTATTCACCACTGCGGTCAGATTTGACGTATTTTGTTCTTTTACCAAGTTAATTTTCAACTTTAGCCTTATAATCCTTGAACACATCCAGTGATTGAGATTTTTCATGAATGAGATATAGGTAACCATAACGAGAATAGTCGTATATGAGCGTAATAAATGCATGTTGACTATTCCAAGAAGTCGAAGGGAATGACCCACAGTTAATCTTCTTATGTTTGTTTGTTTCCCCTTAATGTAATTTACACAAACACTTTAGTCTGAAAAATCAAGGGAATCAAGAATTCCTTCTACCATAAGTTTTTCAATTTCTTTTGAGAAATTTGACCTAAACGCTTGTGCCATAATGAAGCGGAATTCTCATTGGTTAATTTACGTTTAATACCTTGTAAATTCACATGCAAGGTTTCATTATAAAAGGCAACCAAATTAAACAAGTATAGTTTATTGGTGTGTGCTATCGCAGGCACCCAAAAGTAATACATTAACCTCTAAAACTAATATAGTAGTGGAAGTAAGGTCAGTCCCCACGAAGAGTATGAAATTCAGTAGTTTATGTTTCGTACAATGATTAGGGGATTTTTGTATGCAAACAATCGTAAATAACGCAATTAATAACAATAAAACCTAAATTAATGAAAACAATCAACAGACTAACCATGGTCCAAGTCAATATCCACCTTCGAA
>CAIGRF010098532.1:16243-38981 GCA_903798235.1 Fraxinus ornus
CATATGTTTTTCTTGTGGTATTATATATAAACATGTATAAGACATGATATAATATAGTACTGGAAGTAAATTTTGTAATCATATCTTTCATGTTATGCTAAGAGACATTTTTATAGACTTTCCCCTGCAAGGATAAAAGAGGCAGAAACGGGACAGGTTTTTAGGGTCAATTCAAAATGCTATTACTAACTCTATAAACACCTATTTGAGACTCTAAAAATACTGCTGTGTTCCTCTTTGAGTTGTCTTAATAGGAGCGCAATAATCACTCAATGGATATCTGTGGCCTAAGATATAAGTTTTTAAGTGTTAAAAGGTCAATATGAAGTTTATGTGCAATACCTCACTATTTTTGGTAAAATGTATATAGCATATGATCTTGGAAATTTTCCATATTTTAACATAAGATACTACTTGAAAATATCTTTCCAATGCTGCAGATTTCATAGAAAACAGAGTTGGGATGAATTTTATAAAATTTGAACTGGCTGCCCCAATTAGCTGAGACAGCCCCGAGTTAGTATATGTTAAGAAAAATTTCAGGTCAGCATGCACTACTGCTGGCCATTAAATCTTACAGAGATATTTTACTATAAATTGAAAATAAGTTTCCAGTATGTATTATATTTTATTTAAGAGTTTGTACATGTAGCAAAGGCAGAGGTTATTATGTTTAGTATGTGACACTCGAAGNAGTTTCCAGTATGTATTACATTTTATTTAAGAGTTTTTACATGTAGCAAATACAGAAGTTATTATGTTTAGTACGTGACACTCGAAGCTTAAGTTCAAGGTGTCACAAGTAAGGAACTTGAATTTAAAAGTGAGGTAAAAACATCCTCTATTAGAGTTGGTTACAATGTGAAAGGAAACAATTTCTCAAAAAGAAACAATAGCGTTCTTTTAAACAAAAGTTTTGGAAAACATAAAGATTTTTCTGAAAATTTCAAAAGTGGCACATCCAAGTTCAATAAGAATAATAAAAAGGCTAAAGGAAAGAAATGTTACTTCTGTAGAAAATTGTGACATTTTATAAAAGATTGTAACAAAGGGATTGATGAATTGAAAAATGTTAATAAAGTTAATGGTAGATCTGTTATAGCCTATGGAGAAGCTGCAGCTTCTGATGGGTAGGTTTACATGGCTTGTCAATCATCAACTAAGATTGAATGGATTCTTGATTCTAGGTATGCTTTTCATATGACACCTCACAAAGATTCTTTCACTGATTTTCTTGAAATAAATGGAGGACGGGTAATATTGGGAAATGACTTTTCTTGCAAAATAAAAGGTATTGGTAAAACTGTTTTAAAATTGGAAAATGGGAATGTTTTGACTTTGAATAAAACAAGATACACTCCTGACCTAAAGAGAAATTTAATCTTTTTAAGTACTCTTGATGATGAAGGTTTTAATACCATCATAAATAAAGGTATTCTAACACCTCAAAAGGATTTTGTAAAAGTCATTAATGTTGAAAAATTCAATGGGATTTATGCTTTGAAAGTTTTACCTTTACAAAACAAATCTCTTGCTGGTACAATCTCACAATCTGATAAATCTGAACTTTGGCACAAAAGATTGGGACATATTAGTGATAAGAATCTGACATTCTTTAGAAACAAGGTCTTTGGGGAAATGAAAGAATAGAAAGAATGTCATTTTGTGAATATTGTACCTATGAGAAACAAAAGAAATTACCTTTTGTTGCAGGCATTCACAAATAAAAATCTATTCTTGATTACTTGCATGCTGATCTGTGGGGACCAGCTACTGTATGCACTTACTCTGGTTTTAAATACTTCTTGCTCAGTATTGATGATTTTTCAATGAAAAGTTGGGTCATCCTTTTGAAAAGCAAGTCTGACATCTTAAAAAATTTTGTAGAATGGAAAACTCTTATTGAAAATCAAGTTAATAAAAGTGTTAAAGCACTTAGAACTGATAATGGCCTTGATTTTTGCAATGAAGTGTTTGATTATTTCTACAAAACTAATGGGATCCTTAGACATAGGAATGTTATCTATACTCTACAATAGAATGGGCTTGCAGAAAGAATGAATAGAACCCTGTTAGAAAAGGTTAGATGTATGCTGATAAGTTCTGGCTTACCAAAATTATTTTGGGGAGAAGCAATAAAAACTGCCTCCTATCTGATAAATAAGTGTCCTACAAAATCCTTAAAGTTTGATACACATAATCATGTTTAGAATGGTTACTCAGTTGATTATTCTAAACTGAAAATCTTTGGTTGCTTTGCTTATGTACATCAAAATGAGGGGAAACTTGAGCCCAGATCTGTTAAGGGTATTTTCTTAGGGTATGGTGAAGGTGTTAAAGGCTATGGATTTGGTTAAAAAATCAAGGGGATTATAAGGTTATTATTAGCAGGAATGTCATCTTCAATGAGTTAGAAATGCCCTGCATTAAAGAAAAAGAGATAGCTACAACTGAAACTGATCAAAACAAAACTACTTTAGAATTTGAACTTTTTCAAATAGAATTAAACTCTGAAAATAATGATCAGTTTGAGGTGGAGCTTGGTTAGGAGTTAAATACTAAACCTGAAAATGACATTGAGACTGAACCTGCTAATATACTTGAACCTGAACAACCTGAAAACCCTTTAGGAGACTATCAGCTTGCAAGTGATAGAGTTAGAAGAGATATAAGACCTCCATCTATATACAATGATTCTGAATTTTTTACAGCTTTGAATGTCCAGAATTTTTTGGATAGTGAGCCAAATTCTTATGAAGAGGCCATTGAGGGAAAGCATGCAAGTTCATGGCTTGCTACTATGAAAGATGAAATGCTTTCATTAGTTAAAAATAAGATTTGGATCTTAGTGAATAAACTAAAAAGGGAAAGAGTTATTAACTGTAAGTGGATCTATAAAGTGAAAGAATGTGATTTAAAAAGTGAGAATGTAAGATTTAAGGCCAGATTAGTTGCTAAGGGCTTTAACAAAATTGAGGGAATTGACTACAATGAAATCTTTTCTCCTGTAGTCAAATACACCTCTAAAAATACACCTCTATAAGAGTCTTAATTTCTATTGTTTCTCAATTTGATTTTGAATTAGGACAATTAGATGTCAAAACTGTTTTTCTACATGGATATTTGGATAAGAAAATTTATATGAATCAACCAAAAGGTTTTGAACAAAAAGGTAAAGAGAACTATGTGTGTCTTTTACAAAAATTACTTTATGGTTTGAAACAAGCCCCCATGCAATGGTATATCAGGTTTGATACTTTTTATAAAAGGACTTGATTTCAATATAAGTTAATACGGTCCATGTTTTTATTATAATGGCAATTGGGGCCCTGATTCTTATTATCTTTGGCTTTATATTGAAGATATGTTATTTGTTGTGTGTGATATGACTGAAACTAACATCATTAAGCAAAAATTAAAACAAGAATTTGAAATGAAAAACTTAGGAGAATCTAAAAGGATTTTAGGAATGGAAATTAGAAGAAATAAAAGTAATCATAATCTGTTTCTTACTCAACAGTCTTATATTTCAAAAATATTATGTAGATTTTCTATAGAAAATGTTAAAGATGTCACTTTACATCTTGGCAGTCATTTTAAATTTTCAACAGAACAATGTCCTAAAACTGAAATAGAGATGAATAGGATAGAGAAGGTTTCTTATGCAAATGTTGTTGAATCTGTCATGTATATTATGATCTGTACTAGACCTGATCTTGCTTTTACTATAAGTGTCTTGAGTAGATATATAAGTAGTCCAGGTGAATATCATTAGGACGCCATAAAATGGTTGTTAAGATAACTAAAAGGGACTTCAAATTTAGGCCTTATGTTCAGTAAGAATAAAACTGGAATTAAGCTAAAATGTTTTGTTGATTCAGACTTTGTTGGTAACAGTGATAATAGAAAATCTACTTCTGCATATGTTTTTACTTTAAATGATACCTGCATAAGTTGTAAATCACAGCTAAAAAAGATTGTAGTCTTGTTTTCAACAGAGGCTGAATATATTGCAGCCACTTATGCAGTAAAGGAATGTATTTGGCTGAAAAGCTTGCTGAATGAAATTGGTTTTCTGATAATAATGTTGTTATATTTTCTGATAGTCAATCTGTTGTACATCTTAGTAAAAATCTTGTTTTTCATGATACAAAAAAATATATAAATGTTAAGTTTCATTTTATAAGAGATGTCTTAGAAAAGGAATCATGAAAATTGGAAAGATTTCAACTAAATGTAATCCTGCAGATATGAGGGCAAAAATACTGCATTTGTACAAATTTAGGGATTGTTTGAATCTCCTAAATGTTATTGCTAATTCGTGTTTATTGCAGGTACATAGAACAAATGAAACTAAAGGAAGAGTTAACATCCAATCTGCTATGAAACCCAAATTGTCAAGCAAGGTGGAGATTGTTGAGTTTTAAATGCTTAACAATTTGGGCCCAATGATTAGCCCATTCTGATAATAAATCTTTGGCCCTATGATGCAACCCATATTAAGTTGAAGAGTCCGGCCCAAACTGAATGCAATCCGGCAGCCCATTTCATTTTATTTCAAAGGCTGAGATGATGCCACGTGGAATGGCTGTGATCATTGGATGCTTCTGACTGTTTGTATCATTGGCTTGACCTGTTCATTTGCTTCATTGGTTCGATATTATTTTAGGGTTTTCTCTTCTCTTGCTCTCTCTAAAAACATTTGATTTGCGTTTGTAATCTTTGTACTCTAGATGTTCTTGGTGAGATCTAGTGTTGATTAAAGTGTGATTTACGTGTTTCTGTTCTTGTTGTGGGCAGTAACCTTTGGTTACTTTGTGTAATCGATTTTGTGGGTTTCTTGAGAGAAAATATGGGTTTGAGGGCATTATCCTTCGTGGGTCTTTTGTATTGTGATACTAGCTTTGATTATTTACTGATTTTTAGTAGATTGGAGCGATAATCACTTCAGTGAATGCTCAAAAGTGATTAGCGCTATTTGGGTGAACATCCGAGCCTTAGGGCGAAAAGATCATCTCTGTTCAATTTATATTTTGCAATTATTTTGTGTATTTGGGAACTGTCAATACCAACACAGTTGGCCTCAGGCTATTGCATCCACTGCATATAGATATTTTCTACCAAAAGTGTTCTTTACATATATTACACACGGTAATTCATTTTGGGAAAAAGCTATTGTGACAGGGCCAACCCTGTCACAGTAGCACAGCTCTTCATTTGGAGAGTGCTGTAAAAGCTGTTGACCCACGAATGCTTGTTTTTTTTTTTAATCATAAATATCATTATTTTTAAACAGAGTTTAGGCAAAAGAATTCTGGGAAGAGATCTCTATCCTCGAAGGCGAAGGAAACCAACAAAAAGGGTAAAAAGAAAGATTCATCTATAGGAAGTGGAAGTCAAAACAAAGAAGATTTAAATGAAAGCAATAAATTGGAAGACAATGCTGATTGAACAGAATATTCCTACCACCATCATCACCGGAGTAGGAGCATTATACTTTGCTTGTTTGTTTCGGTTCTATGTTCTAGTCTAAAGAGTAAACCGCACTTGAATTTTGTAAGAAGAAAATGTCGGATTTGGCTGGAAGAATGTTCTTACTATGACGAGTGTGGTTGCCTGTTCTGCAGTATCTCAATCGTAGAGTGATTGGCAGTTAACCAATTGGCGAAATTTTTTAATATTAGTTAACTCCATTATGTGTTTCCCTTTTCGATTCTTGTTCTTCAAAGTTAGGAAAGTTTTTCTTCGCCTAGAAGAAGCCACAAGAACCACAAGAAGAAGTTGCTCATTGATATTCTTAACTTGAAAAAAAAACCCTGAAAATTAAGGGGTTGTTCTCTTCGTGTTTTAATTTTGTGTTTTGAGTTTTGAATTCATTTCGAGTTTTGTGTTTTGAGTGTCCATTCTGAAATTGTTGAAAATGTGTTTTTTTTGTCATTTTGAAAAATTGTTTTCAAAATTTAAAAAAACCCAAAACTCATTCTCTTTCCAACCCCTCTCCTCTCTATCTCTCTCTCTCATCACAAAAATTGTAAAATTTGCTGCGATTTTTTGTTGGCGATGGTGTAATGGTGTTGTAGCGGGGTGATGACAGTCGTGGGTTTTGTTGGAGGTGGTGGGTTTCCTTTTTCGTTGGCGGTGGTGTAGTGGTGTTTATCATGAAAGGTTGGGTCGCGGTGGTGCAGTGGTGGTTGGCGGTGGTTCACTGGTGGTCGCGGTGGTTCACTGATAGTGGAATTTTGAAAATGCCTAAAATGTGTTTTAAGAATTTTTGCTTGATTTTAACTGAAAACACCCAAAACGACATTGTCGTTTTCGATTTTTTTTTTAATTTTAAACTCGTTTTTTAAAATAAGTAAGTAAACGTGTTTTCACTGTTTTGGAAAATTGAAAACAGAAAACGGGCTAAAAATGATAAAGAGAACATCCCCTAAAATATCCGAAGAACATATTTGCGTTCAAGTAATAACCATCCTTAGAACATGCAAAAACTTCTTAGATGACCAAACTCGCTGAGATTGAATTTGTGTGGTTTGATTGCTTCAAGAATGTGTGAATAACCAACCACACGTGATTCAATTCGAGTTTTTCAAGAAACGAATTGAAGTAAATGCGTTCGTTTGGCTGGGTAGAACCGAAATCTGTAAAATGTTATTTTTAAATTTTTGAAATTTGAGATTTAATTATAAAATAATTCTAACCTCTGAAGTAGTCTTCTTTCTTCAAGACCAATTGAAATTCATAAAATTAAATCCCACGTAAACATTCTTGATTTGTAGTTTAATTATGTAACCATTGTCAGTTTTGGACTCCAATCCTTTAAAATTTTGATATAGTAATATTTTGAATCAAAGATAATCTGTCCAAACCTTAAAATCCTCAGCCTTTAAGTGATCATATATTAATTTTTGAAATAAGGTGCAAATAGAAAGTAAAGGGATGAAAGGGAATAATTATTTTTTAATTGTAAAAGCCTGAATCCTCCAATTTGTTAACCTGCTTTTGTGTTTGCTTCCTTAATTTTACTGTTTTGGACTCCAATCCATCACACACACTGAGAGTTCAAATATTTACATTTACATTCGAAAACATAAATAATGAAAGAAGTTTAAATTATTATTACAGCAGTGGAACATATTATCATTCATGCCTTTTTAATATTCTTAACTATAGCAAATATAGCTCCAATCACAGCAACCACCACTCCTGTAACGAGGAGGTTTGATTTTAGCTTATGTACTCCATTCTCCTTCTTCTCTTTCTTGGCTTCCTCTTCCTTTTTGTCCTTCTTCTCTTTCTTGGCTTCCTCCTCCTTTTTCTCTTCCTCCTTCAAATAAGAATGTTTCTTCCACTCAGTAAGTAATATGAGTTTGAGGATAATTCATTGTATTTGTATGTAAATGCGTCTTTAACTTTCATATGTTAATAAGCATATCCATGACATGACATTACTCGGATGGATTCTTCATTATTTCATTTCCTGATTATTTCTTCCACGAATATCACTTGTTTATAATCTTCTAGTTCAACATAAACATTAATAATTTACAAATTACCTTGAGTTGTTTGGAAGTAGTAACAGTTGGATGAATTTGAGACTTAGCCGTGTCAACAGAAGCTGCCACAGCCACCGCCGACGGTGCCTCGATCTCCATCGGCGGGATTGCTCCATCCGCCTTCGACACCGTCGGCATCGTTCGGATACCAAATTCTTTTTCCCGATTAGCTGCCATTTTTTTGTGCTTCAAACACGTTGAGCAAAAGACAAGAGTTTCTTTTATGAGTTTTTCTTTTTTTTTTTGGTTAGCAGTGGTTTCAGGATGACAAGCAAAAAGGCCAATATAAGATGGTAGGACAGACGTGAGTAGGTGGACATTCGTTGTTCTGATTTCTTTGCCACACGTTAACAGATTCCTTGTACACGTGTATACCATGTTAATTTTTAATTTATTTATTTTTTATTTTCCTGCCTTTTAATTATTTGGGCAAATTATAGTGAACGTTCCTAATTTTTCAATTAGTTGCACTTTCGTTCTCAATATTTTTTTGCTGGTCCACCGTGTTCCTAATCTTTAAAAAAGGTGTATTTTATCTACATGAATGCATTCTAACCAATTTTCGAACATTTTTTATCTTACCTCTAGAATATGCACAGAGTAAATCGAATAAAAATGACTCGAGTCTATTTGTCAGGTTGAATGAGATTTTTCCATTGAAAATCAATTTTTTTAAACTCGACCCCTCAAATCGAGGTTTTTGGGTTGGTACAATTCAAATCGAAAATTAAACCAACATCACTCCAAGTTGATCCAAGTCGGTTTAGTTTGACATTGGGTCGGTTAGGTAGGTAATGTATCCCCCCCCCCCACCCCCACCCCCACTTGTGACTACGTCGATTCGGTTTAATTAGATCTATATTTTCTATACATTTTATTATTATTTCAAAAAATATGTACTTGGGGTTTTCTTCAATCAATGCTTTGGAAATCGTCCCTCCATCAACCTTCGAAAGAAAGTAAATCGTCAATGGTTAAGGGGTTGGAAACAAAATTGATTTTCGAATTTTAGATCGAACCAACTGGATCGGTCCAACTTTCAATTCTTAAAGAGTCTATCAGTTAATGCTTGAAATCTTGAATAGTTGATAATAGATGAATTTAATTCCAAAGATTAGTTTCATAAATTGCATGACATACAAAAATTAGATTTGTCCAGAACACGTACACGTACAAATACAAAAACATCGCCTTCTTCTTTGTTGCCGATACCATCACCCTGCTCTTTCTTTTCTCCATTGCCGCAACCTTTCCCGTTATCACCACCACCCTCTTCGTTGCCGCCACCGTCATCTCCCTTCCTTATATCACCACCATGGCACCATCCTCTTCCTTGCTGCCACCACCTCCACCATTACCCTTCTACTTTTTAGAACCAGCTTAGTCCTTATTGCCACCCTTTCTATATTTTAAATATTTTTAATTCACAAGAATAATTAATTAATATAATAATACAATTTTTTTTTCATATATTTTTTATTACAAATTTGCATCAGATTCATATTTATAGGAAATTTCCATCGGAAATTGCCGACGAAATTATTTCCGCAAGATATAAAGTAGAAATTTATCAAATGAAATAACAATCACAATTTCGCCGATAGTTTCCACCGAATTAATTCATCTCTAAAACTATTTCTACTAGCTTCCATGGAATCTACCGGAATTTTCGACGAACTGTTATGTGTAGGTAAATTTGTCGATAATCACTTTTTGATTTTGTATGTTTTTGAAAAAGTCATCGACACATTATTGCCAAACACCACATGACATCGGCATGCCAGAAACGTCAAGCGACATGTTCAAATTACTTCTTGATTTTGTAGAGTTGGAAAAATCATCGCCACTAGTAGATACACAGACACGTGTCCAGAACTGAGTCACTAGGTGGCATGTTCAAATTATTTTTAGATTTGTACGACTGGACAATCGTGGGCATGCTGAAATTAGAAAAAAAATAAAAAATAAAAAATAAAAAAAAATTACTATAGCATGTCAGAATCACGGCGTCGGCACTTTTCAAACAAGCTGTGTCAAAGTGTCCATATCGTGTCGTGTGATACTCATGTCCATGTTGGTGTTTTCTAGCTAAAAGCTGTCCAGACTCATCTCCCCTATCAACATCTACCCATATACGCCCGTTCTTGACACCCCTGAACCCATCAGTTGCAGGAAGCATTCTACCTTTCTGGTAAAGCCATCATTTCTCCGTCCACCTCCTTCCTCTTCTCCACTTCCACTTGTGATGCCCCTATCCCTTCATCTATGCGAACTGTCCCTCCGCTTAATCCTCCTAGAAATCTACTACCTTATGGTGCTCCTTCAACCATTTCCACCACCTACCCCCCACCATCACTCCAACTTCTGTTCCTATGCCAAATTATGCACCTGTTATAAACAGAGATGAAGTCTATCAAGAACTTGTGATGCTCGTTCAGGTATGCTCTTTGACTTCATTTATCACTCGGCCCCAGTGTTCTTTGCCAAGTCCCTAGCACAACTCTCCCACTCTTCAAATCAGCACCTCTTCTTTGGTGTTATGATGTTATCTATTATTCTGCTGCATGCTTTAGTTCATCTCTCTGATGTGGTAATGCAATGAAATTTATCTGAATGTCTATCTTTAGAATTGTTCTGGGCGGTAGACTCTCTTGTATTCATCATGCTGAAATTCTAAACCAGGGCAGGGTCACCACTCTTGAATTTTCACAATATTAGCCCTCAAGGAGAATGTACTGAAATGTGTTGGGAGTGAACAAGTAGAAAAATAGAAGCTCCTATAATGTCTGGAGAGACCAAGAACTAATTAGGCAAAGATGTATTAGTATTGAATTCTTGTAATCAATTTTAGAAGTAGCCCCATGCTTGTGCTTTTTATTTACTTCATGAGAACTTAACAGCAAGGAAACAGAGACATCTCTTCTATAGTTCCCAATGGGAATCATCAGCGCAATCGCTCGCCGCAATCCTGAAAATATCATCAGTCACAAGCTCCAGGATTACCTCTTGAAAACCGTCCAGTCTTCTAATTCTATATTGTTTATGGTGTTATGTAAACTATTGTATCCATTAAAATCTTTTATGAACTATTGCCTAGGCAATTTCATTCCTAAAATCTCAATGGAAGTAACATTTGGGTAGGTCGATTTCATCTCTAGGCCAGCCAGATATAATTCTCAATTTTCATTCCCAAAGTCTTTTAGTGCAGTCAACTCAGAAATTCATCCCTTTTGAATTTACCAAATCATTAATCTGATTTCACATTCAAATAAGAGAAATTGAATCAAAGCAAAACACTGCACACTCATGCCTCAATGTCATGGAAAAGATGCCAGTTCATGTCAAGCCAAATATGTTCAAGTACCATATCAGACAATAAATGAATCAATTCTTTTGAAAATACAACCTCGCTTAAAATCGAGATTTAACATGGAAGCTATGTTTCTTTGTGAGAAGAGCCAGCAGCAGGATTACAGGGTAGTCTAGACAAAAATGTTTCTAGCTTCTAGCAGCCAAATGATCTCCTTGAGGAAACCACCGAGGAAAATGAAAGGAAATAAAGACCAACTCAAAATTTCTAACAAGTTTACTCGAATTAAGTTAACCTACACATACATAGCGACTATTAGAGAACTCATCTGAAGTTCAATGTCCACATTTAAGCTGCAAAAAGTAATCCGCAAGTCCAAAACTCGGAGTGTCCTGGTGGCAAACTACCCAGCTCCATATTCAAGCCGTTTTCACTTTGCGGGAAGGGGGACGACGAAATAGACTGATGAGATCATCAAGACCCTGTAGAGAGAGATAATCAGCATTTGCAAAGATGTTCTCGTTTTCATACCTAGTTGTTCATTAATAAGGCATATATAGAGCAACTTTTTGCATTTTCTAAATAGAATGAGCAGACAAGTGGGATGGAGATGGGGAAAAATTCATCAAGGATCATACCTTGGTTGTGATGACTAGAAAACTGAAAAGAACAATCAAGTATGATCCGAGGACTAGCAGCAAAAGCAAGTCGAATGTTACACTGGCAACCTGCAGTATATCATCGTAAATGTCAGTCCATTCATTAGATACATAAACTGGATTGGGCTTTATTTTAGACCCCAAAGATTCAAAAATTGAAGTGACTACATTGACATTTCATTCCCTCAGACACCGTGCTCAGTCAAAGAGAGGGATGGCTTCTCTTGACACTAAATGCTTAATGAGACTCTTGTCTGACGATATACAAACAAAATAGAAAGTAAAATAAGCACCTGATATATATGCAACCTGCCAGTTGTTGTATCATAAAAAGAGAACATTCCATCAAGAACTTCCTGTTGTACATTCACCTCGATGGTATGATCTTCTAATTCCTATCAACAAAAATAAATAAATAAGAAAAATCCTAGTCACAATTAATAACTGAAATTTGGGAAACGGGGTGGCTTGTGGGATTTAACTTTATTCTACACGTGTAATTTGTAAATGATGAATATAATATCGCTTAAAAATAGAAGAAATCCATCCCCATATGGAAAAGAAAAAAATCCAAAGCCACGAACTGCTTATTGACTACTTAGAAACATCTCGAATAGCTTAACATATCGGAGATGAAAGGTCTAGACACTACATCTCAGCCACTGAGCCAAATCCAGAAATTATGTAGCGTACAGCATATGTGATTAGTGGTCAAGTTCTTTCACCAAATCAGGAAATTACGTAGCGTAGACATTGAAAGTGCCAAATCCAGAAATTATGTAGCGTACAGCATATGTGATTAGTGGTCGAGTTCTTTCACCAAATCAGGAAATTACGTAGTGTAGACATTGAAAGTGGAGTTCACATCCAGAAGGTCATTTTTCTTCAAGCAATAAAATAGGAAGTCAAACATTGTTCCGGATGAACCAAGCAGATGACATGTTTGTTGACAAAAAAATACTGCAGTCCTTTTCTTTCATCATTTCAATAATGTGTGCTTCACTCTTTTTCATTTATTAGGGAGTCTTTGGAGCTTTATTCTCTTAAAATATACTATTGTACTTGAGTAATCATTTGCCATCAACATTTGCTACCCAAGGTTTTTAATACGGTGAAATTATTAGGAGGCAAAACCTTAGAATTCTTCATATTATATAAACTCTCTCGATTTCATTTTTCTTGCTTCTCCAATATTCCATGCTTGATTACAATAACTTTGGTGGTCTAACTTTAATTTTCTCCTTCTCCTGGAAGTTCACTGTATCATCTTTGCATGTTTAAGAATTCATAATGCTACATTTCTGAGTCATCTCACATTCAAATCCAACATCGAATTTATAAAGGGGAACTAGGGGAACTATTGCTTTAGCCAAAAAGGGAATCATTTTTTACTATAATCAAAAGCTACAAAAGACAGAGAACTGAAAAAAGAAAATAAAAAATATGCCACTATAAAAGAAAAAATGTAGGATCACAAGGATAAACTATCAGCTTAAATTCAAGTACCGCAAGATTTACCTTTTTCAGCGCCATGACAAGAGGGTTAGTTTTTGAAAGAAATGGTGCCACTCGAGGTGTTGTTGACAAAAGGTCTAACCATGAACGTATATGCGAAGGATTGACAGCTAAACTACTATTATCTGCAAATATATTGATGTCTTTCCCCTTCAGGTCATAAATATGTCTCTGTATATATGGATGAAACCATTAGGCCATGCAAAATCAATTAATGTATAATATGCATTATCTATGCAAACCCATTAGGTCATAAATATGCACACTCATTTAATGTATAAAAACTAGTTCAGTACAAATTTAATCAGAAACTAGCATGGTCAGGATTAAGTGATTTTGGGTATTACTGTGTAAAAACTTTCTCCATGAAATTAACAAGCACGATCTGCTAATTTTACACAAGCTCACTGTTCACGCTCCAAGTTGTCAAGAAATATGCATGTACTCGTCATTTCTACAAAAGTGTCCAAGGCACGCATATGTGCACAAGCAAGAAACAAAATGAACAGTAACAAACATGTATGGTGAAATTCTACAACCTTAATTTTGCAAAACTCCAAAGCAAAGACTTCAGATAATAAATTTGAAATTTAAGATCTCAACTAACTCTTGAACAATTACCTATTTCTTGAATATGTGCATGGGTAGTATGTGTGTACGATACCTTAGATTAGCATGAGCACTCTAATTAACATGTTACTTGAACAATGATTCATTTGGTTCTGCCTTTAGGCCAACCAGATGAGATCAGATAAACAACAAACTATATATCACAAACATTCATGCTCCGCAACCACTCAAACCTCAATATAATTTAGCTGTAACCTAAATCAATGAGAAAAACAATAGGAAAGCAGCGGCATCTGTCCAATTTAAGTCCAAATACTAATCCATACATGAGCTCCTTACAGTTATTCTGCAACTGAATATTAAGTTATCTTTTGTTTAGATTGATATTTCACGTGTGCAACACACAAATTACATGTCTAGTAACCTAACCTTCAAATTATTCAAAATGAAATCAAAGATCAGTTAAATCCAGAAAGTGAGGGAAGAAAAAGATCTAGAACATCTTTCGATTGAACATGCCGCTATCTATCTATTCTAATAGGAAATCTATCATAATATAGCACAACACTATAGTCCAGATGAAAACAGAATTAAAGCATGTTTACAGCCAAGAAGTGCATTTTTTTGACAAGAAGCTTCATTTGTGCAGCCATTCATAACTTCCAGGTGTGCAAGAACCAGAGAATTTATTTATCTTCATTTACAAGGACGGGGCTGCAGAGTAAGGAGTGGGGTGAAGAATTGTGCACATTTCTACAGAACATTACACCCAAACAACAATAGGATTCTACCCTAGAGAACATTAACTATGAGATCTTACCGCCAGACTTTCAGCAACTAACTTGACACTTCGACTTATCGAAGCTTCATCAACAAAATGTCTGAACAGAAAAATCTGAAATTTAGGAAATGGCAAATGATGCAAAAAATAATAGTTCGAGAAAAAACTATTTTTGGTGCCCAGTTGCAACCTGTTATCTGATAGACCTCCAGTGTTTTGCAGCAATTCAGGAGCAACAGATAGCTCAGAGAGTGTTACAGCTGTGACTCTCAGTCTCGAAAATTGCTCGTGCTCCCAGGCCACCTAAATTACTTAAAAAGCTTTAGCAGTGAAACTAAAACAACAAGATAGCTGCCAATTACAAAATAACGACGACTGTCCCCACAACTTCAAGCTGATCATATCAACTAAAAATATCGTGATAATTTTGCTTCTACTACAAGCAGTCTGCATCTTAATAGAAATATTGGGAAACATAACTTAGTAATCGAGATATCATTGTTGTTGTAGAACCAAGAGAAGGCGGTAGCTTATCTTTTTAAAACACAAAAATAAAACCAGGTTTACTTCTGAACTGTTTATGCAAAATAAATTGGTGAAAGCACACAAAAAGTTCTCCCAAGAGTCACGTAACTGTTACGGATTAAGCATCTCCAAAGGGTCATCAGTTGTTTTTCCAAATATGGTTTAATCAACTACTGGTACCCAATCTTTATAGTGTCTGTTACAATTAAAAAAGCCATATGGAAAGCCTTTTTTTGTTTGCATATAAACTTAAGTAATAAGTTGGAGAGCTTTATTTTCATACAGACTGCATTAATAAGTCAAACATATGAGCTCTTTGCAAACATTTTAAGGCATCAAAAGTTAGGAATAAGAGATTAGCCGCAATGAATGCATAGAGCAGAGCAGTGTTATTCTAATCCATAAAGGGAAGAGAAGAAATCCATAACTGCAGTTATTCAAGTCATCAAACAAGAAGAAATTAAATCTTTATAATCAACAATCTAACACTTTATTCAAAGAAAAGCTGTTCATAAAGAAAAGCAAGTGCACAAGACAAAACTACCTAGATTCTCCACTTGCTAAATATAAAAAAGACATTTTATCCACAAATATCTCACCATAATTCAGTTACCCCTAACATATCCATAGCCACGCAACATGCTACTTATGCTAACCACAACAAAAGAAGGTAATAGTGGTTCCTAGGGATGGTAAAACTCATATAATGTAATACTTGTGCACTGATCCTCATGCAGAAAATGACAATGAAAATATCACATGTGATTCTATCCTAAAATTGTATTGGACAATATCCTAGATTTCTGTTCAGTCTACCTAAGCCATGTTAAAAAAATTTAATATAACTTATAAATTCATCTGTCTCAGATGTTAAGCACTAGAGCTATATAAGTTTTTTGATAAAATAATATTAAATAAAAAGCATTTTAGGTATTGCAATTCAAACACCTACACATCTACTTACTCGAGTGTTAGAGATGTTTATCTTTTTGTGTTTCAGGCCAACTTTTAGCCCCAATTCTTCTGCTACATTAGAGAAACCCTGCAAATTCCACTCAATGAGCCAGAAATCGGCACGGCAGATGATTGTGTTTGAAAACAAACCCATGTCTCTATTGCTAGAAAGTTACTTTGCTAACCTCAAAAATTTGCTTTATGTAAGCATTTTCTGGAGGCTTGGAAACATGAATCCATAAATCATTATTAAATGAGCCAATGCTATTCAAGCAAACAGCATAATCAATAGTCTCGCGTTGACGCTGGTCCAAACTCCTAAGCCACTACACAAGTTAAAAGATAAGATCATAATAATGAGAGGGCAACAAATGTAAGCACATAGAAGAAAAGAAAAAAGTTCTTTGAGTAGGCACCTTGTAAGTTCCATTATAATTATAAGGTCCACCAGATGTCAGCCCAAAGAGTAAATTATACCTTCCTCTAGTTTTAGGATTTGAATATAAAATAGAAAACAACCTCGCTATTTCAAGAAGAGCCACAACACCACTTCCATTGCTATCACTTCCCACTGATAACGCCTGTTAATATTAAAAATAAGATAAGACCCTGGACCATCAATCAAACAGCAAAAACTAAATAAATAAGTATTTACTGGTGCAGCTCCAAACGTGTCATATGATGCCACTATGGCAATAGTTGGAAGTTGATTTGAATCACCATCAGCTTTCAATCCAGGCAACCACCCCTGAAATAGCATGAGAATCATTAATGATGAAAAAATGTCTATGAATAGTAGTGTAGGATTGGCAGAATTCATAACCCTTGTGATAGTTTAAGCCCTATTTGTCTCCCTTTAAAACAAAACTTTTTAATTCTCATACTTATTTTCAACCATACATTTGCATAATAAAATATTTTGCACGTAAACCAAAAACTTTTCCCAACTTTTTAACCACACATTCTCCAAAATAATCACTATTCAAAACTCCTTTCTTTTCAAAATAATAGCCATCAAACAGGGGCTAAATGTTCTATCAAATATAACATTGTCACAGGCAACCGTTCATATATGGCTGCCATGTTTGACATTGAAACTTAAACCTCTAGATTGCAAAATCTATATATTAAGCCCATGTTTGGTCCCCAATTTTTAAAATTCATTTTCAACCACATATTTCATAAACTTTTACCAAAATTTACTAAAAATCTCATTTTTATCTAAACCAAACCATATGGCCCCAGTCAATCCCAACAGAAAAATAATAGGTTAAGCTTGAACCTGAATATTTGCAATGGTTGGAGATGCAACTTTCTTGGGTTCTGGCACAGCAACGACAAGCTTGTATCTGAAACATATATAGGGTGTGCTTGAGCCACATTATTTTGGAAGAATGTATTCTGGAATAGTAAATTGATGGAGAATGTGTGGTTGAAAAAGAAGGAAAAATTATTGATGTGATATAAAATATTATTTTTTTGAATAATGTGTGGTTGAAAATGAGTAGAAGAATGAGAATGAAAATTTTAATGTGTACCAAAAAGGGGCATATTCGATCAAAAGATGCATAATAGGATTAATGTAAAACTTGATTCTTAATTCAACATCTGATATAAACAGATGCAAGTGCAATCTGTGGAGAAGACAGGAAGCACCAAAGAGTCATGAAACAGAACATAATAGCCCACAAAACAGCAAATCAAAAGAAAAAAGAAAGGAACTAAAGATATACACGTAAAACTAGCCAGCAAAACTAAATCAGACATTTGTAGTAAATTAAATAATTAGCAATAACAAATTTGAAACTCTCAATATTATAAAAAATTAAAGAAAAAAGTTATATAGATGCTGTGCGGCCAGCTTCACTTCATTTATAATTGAACCGACTGGAAAACAAACAAGCTCAATTGCATGCTTCCTTTCCTGTTCAATTTCAGTGCCTTAAAATTGAACATGCACAAACCAGAAAATGAACATAGAACAGTCGTTATTCCATTCTCTCTCATGTTTTCCCAAAGTAGAAAAGAATGCAATTAAATTCCGTCAAAATTTTCTCAGAATCGTAGCATATTATGGAGCGAGTCGATTACAAGAGTTATTGAAGCTTACAAATATGGAACAGACCTAGAAACAAATAAGACTTCCTATTTTCCCCAAGCATGGACAGTTAAAATCATTTATATTTCTTTGTAATGTAAATTGCAAAAATATTTGCATAGCTAAGGCCTAAGGGTGGCAAGCTTTGGAGAGTAGGAGTAAAGTCATCTTGCTAAATATGACAGAAGGGGACAGGCATGCATAATGAGCTTACAGTTTTTAGCATGAACTCTGACCTAATATTAAAAAATGCACTGGTCTAAGTGCCACTTTCAAGAGAGGGATCAAGGAATAGGTAATGGAAGGCAGACCACATAAAACAGAAATAAAACAAAGTTCTACTAAACCAGTTCTTCTTATTCTCAGCAACATATGATATGTTAGATATGAGGAATGGGAGTGTTTCCGATTCTAATGATTTCTTAAAACATTGTTTTCAAGTGTAAAGACTAACCCGCCAGTTGTGGCAGTCGCCAGTTGACCAGTAGCATCATTCTTCTTGACATCAGCTAGCACAGTATTAATACTATCATCCTCAAAACCAAAGTAAACTGGATACTGAAACATAAGATGATAGTTGAATCAAAATTCAGAGACATAAGATTGAAAGATAGAGCATGAAGTGTTTAAGTCAATAAAGAAGATAACACACTACTTTATGGGTCACATATTAAATTAATAAGTCAGACATTGCTAAATAGCTATAACTTCAAGCATGATAGTCCTTGCATTCACAGGTGATCCAAGTTATACATTTCAGAATCCGTGAACAGAATTGCATTCCCTTTATGCTCTCTTTGAATGAACAAGGTGGAAGTAAAGAAAAATATCTTAATCGTGAAGTATGCAAATAATCTCTAGATACAAGTACATCGAAAATGCCAATATGGACGCTTTTCACAGCCAACAGAAAAAAGAGCCACTGATTAAATCCGAAGAAAGTAATTGTTTCACTCACAGGGGTGTTGGCATGTAAGAGTAACTGCTCTAGTTCAACCAATACTTCTTTCATAAGGTCTTTTGCAGAATCATGATGAGCTCCACCCACACTTTCTGAGTAAGGACTAAAAGCTGGGGGGAGTAAAAGCAGTAGACCGCCTAATGGCTTTCTGTGCGTAATATATTCTGTCATAAGATTGTCAACAAAAAGATCACTCCAACTCAGATGATAAAGATTATGAAGCTATAAAAATGAATATAAAGTAGAATGTAAGGTAGTCGAAGCATAGAAACTAAGCCTATGTTTGGCTCATTTTATAAATTGTTTATAAACAATCAAGCTACTTTTTATCTACACATTTAGAGGGACCTACAAGTACTACCCAGTTATCCCCTAATCATTTCTATCTATTTATAATTTAAACCCTTTTATAGACACTTCCAAAACACGCTTTAAAATAGATAGGGGAGCAGATTTTTGTTCATTGATTGGAGTGCCCTTATGAAATGAAAGCACGAACTGAAACACAATTGAAGATCAAGACTCGTTTCAACTTTGTGAACTGAAAAATATACTGAGAAGGTTTTAAAAACGGGAGGAAATATATTTTTCACTTATTTTGAATTCAAAACCATTTAACCTAGAGGTCAGTTCACATAAATGTGCCAATAAGTGGACTGAAAATAGATAAAGCTTTTACGACAGACTGGTAGGTTGTATCATCTACAAGCTCCAAATGTACATCAGCTAGAACACATGGATTCACAACTTCTCAGTCCAACACACACATCATATTATCTAAGCTCTCGTATGTGGTTTTTTTCAGTTAGTCTTATGTTCAGTGCAGATGCACCAAGTATCATTATGCTTCCACTTGTCTCTCTAATAATATCATTATGCAAAAAGTTTTCACATATCAGCTAAGATGACCTGTACAACCCAGACTACCTACTACAAGTGCAGTCCAACACCACAAAAGCCTCTCAAGTATATTCATATTTGGTGTACTAGGTCGTATCCATACTCGAAGAATGACTTGTCAAAACTGAAACTCCTCCATTTATGACGTGCAGGTATAGATCCTCGGCATTAAAAAGTATTCATATTCACAATGAAACTCTTCTATGAAATCCTTACGACCATATATCTGCGGGAGGTTTTTCAAGCTAGTTATGAGATCAAGCAAAAATCTTGCCTAAGAGCAAAAGGAGTTGATTTTGGCTACTAAAAGCGTATTCAATCAGAATGGAAGCAAGTTAAATGTTTGTCACCTTAGCATTCATTTAATATCTTTATTGTTGGAAATAACAAGTTAAGTCATTATTTTTATAGATAACCACGTTTCATGGATGAAGAGGCATAGAAAATTAGCAACTGAAGCTTCAGGCCTCTGCTTAAAAACTAGAAAAAAATCATACAAGTGCTTTCACTACAACTTTTTATCCCAATATTTTAAAATAAAACAGTCCCATTTAGCATTCAAGATGAAAGTTTCAGTTCAATAGTTACAGACCGCACTTCCGGTAAGAAGATAAAAATAAATGATGTGGATAAGATTAAATATAACTTCATACCCAAATCAAAATTCAAGTTCCAGTCCACATTACACAACAGAGAGCAGGTTGGGGTAGGAGGAACTCATGTCCAATAGAGAGCAGATATGAGGAACACATGTCCAATGGATCTGCTATCCATCACATGATATTCCCTCTCTTATATCTAATCATAATCCATTCTCCCTTAAATCTTCGGTATGATAAACATGGTCCAAAGAACCAATTAAAACTTCAAAAACGTAGACATGGTTTCTACTAATGTGTGTAAGCATGCATGGAGGTAGGATAAAGTTATAGCTGGTTTAAGAGTAATTATTTTTGCTTTTCAGTCAGTTCATATCTCACTAAATCTGTTGTTGGACCATATATTTTGCCACACTAATCTAGTATGCCAATATCAACGTGCAAAAGGCATATCTATTTGATGTACCACTCCTTTCTATGAATAATACTGAAACCAAGAAATTGTACCCAACTTGCCATTCTAAAGGCATATTTGGCAAAGCTTAAATTGTAAGTTAAACTAGTTAAACATACTTTTTTTATCCACTATTTGCAGGACCTACAATTTATTGCCCACTTATTGCCTACATATTCTGTAGGACCACAATTTATAAGCAATTAAAAAGGTTACCAAACAAGCTCTATATGGGAAATTGTTTATACGCTAATCACTTTCACCAGAATCATACAGTAGAGCACTTATCTTTACACGAGATATTTAAAACAATATTGAGGTGCACGAATAATCACCATTACACCGTGTGTCTTGTAATATTGGCATGTGAACAGAAAACAAACTTAACATTTCAGTACACTATATTCCAGTGAGACTATATACAAGAACATATCATAACATGTAGAGTGGAGCATCAGGTAGCTTTGGACAACTAACCCGTGTCACGTCCATTTTTCATAAGATAAAAGGTCACCACTTAGTTTAACTTCTCATCCACTCCATCAACTAATTTCTCTCTCTTTCCACAATTAGAAACTCAGTGGTCTGGACATACCATAATAACTGAAACATGAACTAACCAAGTATAATCTTACAATATGATACTTCTATATTGTGGATTTTACAGTAAAATGTCTCGCTACCTTTTTCTCTAGAGTTATTAAACAATTGGAATAGACTTTTATTGCGTATTTTACTGTATTTTTCAAAATCTTCAGTCGTATTATAGGTGAAAAATGCATTTTCTAGTTTTCAAGTATTTTTCCACTAAGTTTCCCTTCTTATTCACTTTTCAGTACAGTAAGAAAGCTCCATTTCAGCTTCAAAAATGCTGATAACAGAAAAGCAAAAGCTCACCTTCTAATAATTCAGTCCAACAAATAGATAGGAAGTTCGGAAGTTTTATTGCTGACTAAAAAATTCAGTAATGAAATAGCATTACAAGTTAAACACCTAAAAATGTAAAATCCTCAAGTAAAATTTAGATTGCATCAACATTTGAAAAGCAACTGAAGAAACTCTCTTCTGAGTTTCCTTCTATATTAACCCGCAATCTAACGGTAGTTCTACACAGCTCCAAAAATCCACACATTTTTTCTTGCATAAAAAAAATTACATAAAATTTAAGTTTCAACTAAGTATTCGCTCAGAACAGTTTTTTTTTTTTTTTAATCAACAAAAAAACAGTTAATAATACTGAACTTCTATTAATTTTCTTCGAGTTGAACACACACTAATAAAACAAGAATTCAAAATTGATTTAAGAGAAGCAAAGTATGGACCTTTGATGAAGGTAAGATTCAATTCGCGGACGGGAAGGATGATGACAGTGCGGGAGAGATCCGCGGCAGCCCCAGACGATGAAGAAAAAAGCGAAGAACCAGCGTGATGGTTGAGTGAAGCGAATCGAGATCCGAACGGCACGCCACCAATATCGTACTGCACGAGCCGGTACACATCAACCACCGTTACGGCGTCGCAAATTTCGACGCAGGCCATCACTAATATCAATAGTGTGATCATTGAAGAGTATACTGGGTCGATTAACACCGATGAGGGTTTCGGATTTTGAACTTTCTTCGGAGAATTCGCCATTGGAGCTTGAGGGTTGGGTAGACTGTGGTGGGGTAGAAGAAGTTTAGACTATGTGATGTGAGAGCTGAGAATCTATGCGATGTGGTATTTTGGTAATTATTGGTGAGGTTAGACGTAAAGAAGTTCATTACTTCATTTATTTATTTCTTTGTTTTTGTATTTCCTATTCCTTTTTGAAAGAACTAGTTTTCGCCCGAGCTATGCACGAGTTGTATTTTTCT
>CAIGRF010098601.1:0-11333 GCA_903798235.1 Fraxinus ornus
TATATATATATACAGAGAGAGAGAAAGGGGTTAATGGTTGATCCTTGTACGACATCAATGGCCGTATCTCCACCTCTTGCCAGTGGAGAAAAGAAGCACTGGTGGCTTACCAATAAAAAGGTACTTCAAATCCCGCAATCATGAAATTCGATTGCCCATGTTTAACATTGAATTCATTTTTTTAAATTTGTATTTACAATTGTACTGACCCATTAATTGATTCGTGAAACGTAGATGGTAGAGAGATAGGTAAGGGAGGCGAAAATGTTGATTACAATGCCTTCTGGATGCGGCGTTGGCTCTTTCGTCACGTATGGTGGTTACGTTAGAGCTCAAGACGCGGTGTTTGATTTATCTCCGTCGGTTTAAGGAAGTTACTGATATGTTACAGGATTAAATTCCGAGCCTAAATTAGGCATAATTTTTATTTTTTAATTTTGAAATTGGCACATGACGCTGAGGCTGCAGTGGTACAGATGTAAAATTATTTGGCTGGAAATGTGGTGGGGGAATTGGCTGTGGTTATGGTTGTGGTTGTGGTAGGACATGCCCTGCCAACCCAGTTCTTTCAGGTGGTGGCCACACCAGTTGAGGGAACTAGATATGCGAAGGGTTCGACAACATGGCGACAGATTCCTGCATCAGTTTGACCCAATTGTAGTAAGATCGATGGATTAGGTTGATAAATTGTTGAAAATTGGGATTTTTGTTGTGGATTATTGCTAAGTTAGCTAAAGTAACAGTGGAGTGGGCTTTCAATGTATTTTAACCACTGAAATGATGGGACGTGAATGGTGGTGGTGGGAGAGAAAGGAGGAAGATTAGTGATTTTTTTTTTCCTTTATTTGGGGCTAGTTTGTACTTTTTTTAAAAAATTGAGATTATAGTTGCAATTATTTTTTTTTTTTGTTATTTTTTTCTTCTTTTCTTTTTGTTTTATTTAAATAAGAGGAGAGAACCTTTTGTGCCAATTCCAATTGGTACGGGTTTTACGTCGCATGTCTAATAGGTAAGGTGTTTTGCGCCAATAAGTCAGAATTAAGCCCCCATTTGGTTTGGATTAAAATCCAATTAGATGCCATTTGTTTGTTTGTTTGGTCCTGCTCCACACTACCTGCGCTGCGCACACCATGGAGATAACCCATTATGCGCTACAGGTTCATGTTACTAGGGTGGCATCCTCAAGAATTGAACCATGACCTCATTTGCAGTAGTTTTAAGGCCAATCCTGGTATCGGTGGTGAACAGTAGTACGGACTAGGGCCAAACACACAAATGACGTTCAACAAAATGTTCCTTAATCCTAAAAAGTACTAAAAGTGGATTCTTGTCTACTTCTCTTCACAAGATAAAGTTCACACTCAAGAATACAGATGGAAAACTTTTGGCTTCTGAAGGTCACAAATTTTCATGGAAGCTACACATTTTGTGGAGGAACAAAAGGATCAGACTGAAGAAGAAGATAATGAAGCAGACGAGGAGCAAGTGGCTGATGATGGTGAGTTCTGCATTTATTTTCTCCCCCCTTCTCCCGTTTACTTTGATTATGTAATTTATTATTTTGTCAAAGTTAGCGTGGAAGACGATGTTAACAGCAAGGAAGATTATGCTTATAAACATATCCAGGTGCAGGAACTAGAAAATGAAACTAAAGAAGATGAAGTAGAGTGGAAGGCATTCTCATTTAGTGTTCTTTATTCAAATTTGCCTTCAAATTAGGCATAAAAAGTCTAAAAAACTAAAATTTACATATCCTCTTTCGGGCTAAGTGGAAGCCTCCATTTTTCATGCCAAAAGATAGACACTCTTGTCTTTAATGGAAACCCATTATACCACTCCTCTGTTGCTCTAACAGTTAAAGGCAGCCATACATACCTAGAGTTACTCAAGTCAGATGGATTCCACCTATCTGCCATGAAAATAAACGAACCTGGAATCGCCCCAGGCATTGGAAGCACGAATGTACTTTGAGAAAAAAACGTAGCAATCCGAAAAACTGCATTGGCCCCGATGCACGGGTTCCGTATGGTCTCCCATGGCCCTAAAATAGATTTCGCTCCGTGCACTAGTGCCTCATTTGGTGTCCAACCACTGCATCCCGACGTGACCATGTAGTAAACCCCCTGGTGCTTGAACAAAGCTGGGGCTTCCCGGTGCTGTCCAACAAGTGCCTTAGCCATGACATTTGTGACATCAAGATAATCTTCATTAAGCGGACCAATATGAAGTTCCTTATTCCGAACAGAAGAATATATCAGATATGCTACTCCATCGTCGTCTTTGAAAATTGTCATGTCCCGGCTATCGAATCCGTGAGGCCTTAAGCTATAACGATATTCAAATGGGCCAGTAGGGGAGTTGCTGACTGCTATCCCGACAGAGGCTTTGGTGTATGTGGCATCATCAATATGCATCCACATTACATATATACCTGTCTTCTCATTGTAAATCACTTTAGGCCTCTCCAGCACATTCAACTTGTAGAGATCATGTGTCGAATTCTTTTCCTCCCCGGCTAGCACAATCCCTTCGTTTTTCCACGTCCACAGGTCCTTCGAAGAGTAACAACCTACACCAATAATGTCAACACGTGCTGTACCTATTCTTCCAGCTCGATAAGTAGGACCGTTCTTATACTCACCATACCAATAATAAGTCCTTGATATCTCATCATACAAAATGCCACCCCCATGAGCATGAATAGGATTTCCATCGGTATCCAACCATTCACGCCCTGTATAATAGTAAAAGCTACCGTTGTCCAGACCCTTTCTTGGATCTATAGGATCTACAAGAAATGCACGACTAGGGAAGAATATGTTCCTGAGTAACGATGATTGATTGAGGAATTCATCAAAGAGGTTGACCTTTTGCCAATCTTTTAGTCCATACGGTGGGAGAAGGATCAACTGCTCCGGCTCCACCAGTTCATGGAGGAGAGGATGGAAGTCCGGGAGCATAGTCCGCTTTATGTTCCCTACTTTGACATAAACTTGAGATACAAACGAATATATCTGGAAGATAAGAAAACAGCACACCAGGCTGCAAGCCATCCTGCGGCAGCTGCATCGGGGTCCAAATACCGATCGAGCCATGAAGAGAGCACGAGTGGTGCTATTGCTTTATCCTTTCACCATATCAATAAGAAACTACCTATGTCATGTGATACTGGTAGAGGGAAACACAATTTTTACAAAAAACTTTGATCTGAAATCCGAATCCGTTGACCAAAATCTTCATTATTGATCATGAATTGTTTGTAATATATTTTGAACCTTAAAATAATCCATATATGTCAGCTTGTTCTTGGATCTCGAAGCATTAATTATAGAATAACGCGAAACATGACTTTGAACATAAAAAGTCTTCTCATTTCTGTCTTTACACTACATCTGTTGGGGGTCTAAGTACATTGTTAGGTGACTCTCCAATATGACTGTTGGTGGCTGCAATTGTCAAGTAATGACAACTATCCATTTTAACCTTTCGGCCAAATTTTAGGTAAGACGTTTGTCCATATTTTCAACCATTTCCCAAATGTTAGTTAATGTGCTTATTTACTGTTCACAGCCACGCAAAAGCACGGTTCCATCGTGCACTGCAGTTATTGGTGTTAAAGTAGTCAGGCGCAGCCAACGGTTGGCCAGTCTTCGTAGAGTGCCTGGCCTTGGTATAGTCTATAGGGTAATAGAGTAAGAGCATCCCCAATTATAGTGTAAATTGGCATTTCCGTAGTCTAAGAGCATCCCCAATTATAGTGTAAATTGGCATTTTCGTAGTCACTTTTACATCCTCATTTACATCACGGTGAATCCAATTTCAGATTTTGCTCCGACGAAAATATCTAAATCCACTTTTTGTTACTTGTGAACGTAAAAAATAATGTAAATTCTCTTCTTCTTTTTTTTTTTTACATTTTTTGTCGAAAAATACAATTTGCATTTCCTTTACATCTCTTAATTGGAGAGATTTTCGACCACTTTGAAGATCTAAATCACAATTTAAATTTATTTTACACCGCGACATGCTCAAAAACTAAAATTTCTGATTCCGTATATGTATGATTAAAAACATTTTTCAAGATCTGTGAAGAATTGGATGTATTTTTCCCTTAAATTGACGACCACCGTATTTTCCAGTTTTCTCCCATTTTTAGCGTATTTGTCAAAACATTCAAAAAAATAAAAGTAATAAATTGGCCCAGCTCTCTTTGGGATCTGCCCAAGAGTTGAAAAGGGCAACAGAGAAACGTGGTAAGAATTGCTAATCCCCCGTTTGACCGTCATTTTTTTGGAAGAATGAATTTTTGAATAGTTAATTTTCGGAGCATGTATGGTTAAAAAGTAGAAAAATAATTTGAATTATGTGAAGAATCTTTTATTGTGAACATATGTGATTAAAAATAGAGTTTTGACATGTGTACGCCAATAGGGGAGTCAACTATTTTTTTATTGAATTAAGGGAAAATTGCGGTAGCGGTACTAAATCTTTCATTAAATAGCAGGCTTTTTTTCCAAAATTTTCATATGTGTCATCCACAGTACCAAACTTTTCAAAATATCACAGTTGGAGTCCAAATGGATAAAAACTATTAGGTTGATCGTTAGTTGATCAAAAATCAAAAGTTTGATCAAATGTTGACTAATTTTAAAAGGATAAAAGGGTAATTTTATATTATATATATATAAAATCACTAAAACAAATAATTAAGTCAAAAAAAAAAGGAAGAAGAAGAAGAAAACATTGTTCATCTCCCTACCCCTAAAAAACCACTGCTGCCGTTCCGCTATTCCCACGCCACACACCCACCTCCACCTTCATTCGTCATTTTGAAGAAGAATTAGATATATGTGTAGGCATTGTAGAAAAAAATGTTGCCTTTTGATTCATTCGATGCGTTTTTGTTGGTGGCTAGCAGAGCTTGTTGTAGTCCCTTCGCGATTTTTATTCAAATTCAGGTACGATTTATTTTGGATTCTCTTTTGAAAAAATGAGCTTTTTTCTTTTTTGAAATTTAGGATTTAGGATTAGATGAATTTTATTTTTTGAATGTTTCTGTGTGTTAAGTAGAATGTGACTGCAATTTTTTTTGCTTTAAATGTTATTTAGAGTTCAAATTAAATGCAAACTGTGCAAGTTGGAAAATTGCCAAAAATTGCAACAGAGGTGGGTGTGTGGCGGGGGAACGGCGGAGGTGGTGGTTTTTGATTTTTGGTTTTGGTATGGGAGGAAGATGAACGATGTTTTTTTTTTTTTTACTTAATTCTTTTGTTTTAGTTATTTTATATGTAAAATATAAAATTACATTTTTACCTTTTTAAAATTAAGCAATATTTGGTCTATTTTTTTATTTTTTGTCAAACTAACAGTTTTCATCCACTTGGACTTCAGTTGCGACATTTTGAAATGTTTGGTACCGTGGTTGGCACAAAAAGATTTTGACAAAGTTTGCTACTTAATGAAAGGTTTGGTACTGCTGCTGCAATTTTTCCTTGAAATAATCTACTTTGTGAGAAGAAATTGTCTAGAAGCAATGCCAAGCGAGGCATACGTCGAGGTTCTCATTCCACTTATCTTATTATTCATGTTTTGAAATGGATTCCTCTTCTTGAAGCCCAGCCCAGTATAAACAGCAACCACAAGTTAATTACAATTAAATGGCTTTGAATTTTAAAGCTTTCCTTATCAATTAAATTTGGTACAATTGTTTTTTGAGTGATGCTACGGGTGGCCCGGCAACCCTCCAATAGGGGTCAAACATGTGGCTATTATGTCAAACATTATGTAGATCATTATGTACATTTAGAATTATTCTTGTTTTTCATCCTTTCCGTCCACTCTACGATGGATAAAGACAAACTTCTTTATTTTAAATTTTTATCCCAATCAACATATTAATATTTTATTTGTATATTTTGATTATTTTCTCGATGGTGACAATTTTTATATTTGGTACATGGTGACATGCGTACATTTTATTTAACTTTTTCCTTTTTATCTTTTTGCCTTTTCTTCATACAATAATCCAATAAAAAACAATAAACGAACAATATTACTCGTGTTTTTAATTCTTTTGTTTTAGTTATTTTATATGTAAAATATAAATTACATTTTTACCCTTTTAAAATTAGTCAATATTTGGTCAAACTTTTTGATTTTTGGTCAACTAACGATCAAACTAACAATTTTCATCCACTTAGACTCCAATTGCGACATTTTGAAAGGTTTGATAACGCAGTTGGCACAAATGAAATGTTTGGACAAAGTCTGCCACTTAATGAAAGTTTTGGTACCGCTGCCGTAATTTTCCCTTGAATTAATCTACTTTGCTAGAAGAAATTGTCCAGAAGCAATGCTAGAAGATGAGTTTGAAGGAAATGATTTGATGAAAAGCTGGTCGTATTTTAAAATGTCCAATGATAGAATAACATGTGGCAATTATGTAAGTCATAATGTAAACCTTGATGTCCTCCTATTGTAAGGGGATGTACACCCCGATGATCAAATAACAAAATCCTTAAAAATAAGTATGACCAAAAAACATGAAAGAATAGTTACCAAACATGGGCTAAATCTTGGACCTGCCACCTGTAAGTGGCCATTTGCAGCCGGTCCTACCTGACCCGATTGACACCACTATGACGCCCGCCCTGGTCAAAGAAGGGAGCAGTCCAATGGAGTCTGGTTTTGCTATTCGTCCAGGGCCCACGTCCCTGGACGAACACATGCCCCCCGTGAAGTGACGGGGCCTGTCACTTGGCAAAGCCCAATGGAGTCATTTTGGTAGAAAATTTAGACTTCCTTACCATCTTATCCTTATAAATTC
The DNA here is from genome assembly GCA_903798235.1 of Fraxinus ornus. Lineage (NCBI taxonomy): Eukaryota > Viridiplantae > Streptophyta > Magnoliopsida > Lamiales > Oleaceae > Fraxinus > Fraxinus ornus. Next base: position 6,827 of record CAIGRF010098601.1, read on the forward strand.
AAAGCCTTCTTGCATCACACCCTCCATTGAAGTTTAGTGTCATGGACAAGAGAACAAGTTCAGTCATTCTTATAGTTTGTGCATTGGCAATTGCCCTCCAAGTTTTTGTCTTAATTCCATTATCACCTGATATTCTCCATCTTCCTCCAACCTCTTCCACTCTGCTTGCCCCATCAAACAGCAAGTTACAGGTAAATACCTTAATTACACTTAGTTTTGTGAGTGTATTAAAAATGGTGATGCCAGTAAACTGTAGGAAGTGGATAAACTTGGAGAAGGGCTTTTGAAGAAACCAGAAGCCGTTGCTGTGGACAAAATGGGCGTTCTTTATACAGCTACAAGAGATGGTTGGATCAGAAAATTGTACAGAAATGGATCATGGGACAATTGGAGGCATATTGACAGTGATTCTTTACTTGGAATAACTACAACAGCAGCTGGTGATCTCGTTGTATGCGACTCAGAGAAGGTACGAGAAATATGATCATGATCTGTATATCTCCAAGTTCATTTTTTTTAAGTTTGGGAAACGACATATTTATTTATTTTAACTCTCTCACTACGAATGATGATGCATAGGGTTTGCTCAAGGTTGGAGAAGATGGGGTAACAGTTCTTGCATCCCGTGTTAATGGTGTCAAAATAAGGTAAGATCCCATCTAATTCATCTTCATCATATGTATGAAATACTTGTCCTAACATGAAATCTTTCATCTTCTTTTCTTCAAAATATGTTGTCGTCCAACTACCTGTTCTTAAACCATTGGACAGTAATTCATTTAACATATTTAGTTCTGCCTTAGTCCGTTTCATATTACCTAAGAAATTTCTTTAAATAGTTTCTAGTTTCTGGTTGTTTTCTGTTCTTGATAACCCTGAGAGTTAGAACTCCAGTATTAGAGTGAGTGAGTCCACTCATGAACAATAAAAATAGTTTTTTCAATTCTAGTCGCCAATTCCATATCAAATTAGGTCTCAAACCGAGGTTGCTGCTTCAGATCATGTGCCTTTTCAGTTTGTACTTGATTTCTAATGATCAACTGGAAGCAGTGCAGAAATAGGAGAGCTCATCTCAGCTAATGATTGGGATTGCCAACAAGGAAAGAGTTGCGTGACCGCAAGGAAGGCTCTAAACAAGTGATTGATTGTCGTCAGGCTCTTTAAATCTTGACCCACTTGGCTTGCTTCTCTTTGTTCTTTCCAAGCTTTTATTTCCAAGCTTTTATTTCCTAAAAAGCTAACCAAACTTTATTTTCAACCACACGTTTCATCGGATACATAACTTTTATCTACTTCTTCACTATGTTAAGATTTGAGGTTCCATCTTAAAAGGTCAACCTTGTTAAGAGGAGTATGTCAAACTCTTATAAATTGGTCTATATTTTCATTTTTTTTCGATGTGTGATTCTATCCCTTAACATGTCCCAACAAGATGGTGGCTCGTTTGAACATATCAATCTTGAAATTCGCGTGCTCAATATTTTTTGAGTCTTAATCAAATCGAATCACTCGTTGAAACTTAAAGAGCTGTGATACTATGTTAAGATTTGGAGTTCCATCTTAAAAGGTCAATCTTTTTAAGAGGAATAACTCAAAACTCTTATAAACTGATCTATGTTTTCATCTTTATTCGATGTGGAATTATATCACTTAACACACTACACATTTCATAGGATCCACCAACTTTTATCAGTTTTTAACAATATTGTACAACCCCTTAAAATGTTTTTTCAATACATCATCTCGCATACATGTCGAACTCACATTGTATTAAAGAATTGATATGTGCATAATTTTGACAAGAAGTTAACGTTGAACTTGACCTTACGTGTTTGCTTTAATATTTTGTAAAACTAGCTTGCGTAAAATTTTATCAACCTTATTTAGGGTAAAGGAATCTTTTTATCTCTTTGGGACCACTGGCAATGCAAGATGATCAGTACTTTGGCAGTTTATAATAGAGAGATGATGACTACTGCATCGAGTCTCTAGATATTTGATGTTTATTTCAACAATAAAGTTTTACCATTCGTCCAGGGCTACGTGGGCCTCCAGGGGGCGCCACACGCGGAATTACAGGGCCTACACTAGCAAGAACCGAACAATAAATGAGTCATTCACTTGTCTCTATTGTTGCACTCTTATTTGGACGCCCCTTCCTTGCCAGAAAAGGGGTGCCTGGGTCAAATCTGGGCTCCCCCCCTTCTGGCAAGGGGGGTTTACCCCTCTTATTTTCATGATAATCTAAGGGCCTGTTTGTCTCCTTTTTGGAAGAAGAAATAGAGTTTTTAATAGCATTTTTTGGAGAATGTGTAGTTGAAAAGTAAAGTAATTTCATTGATATGTGTGTAGAATATTTTATTGAGTGAATATGTGACAGAGATTGTTAAGTGTGCAATGATATTACATGTGCCCTGCTTCGCGTTCTGTTATAAATAAAATATTTTATTTAATTCATGTTGTAATTACCTATATTTTTTTTTTCCAAATATTTGAAAGGTTTGCAGATGATGTTGTAGAGTCAGCAGATGGTAATTTATACTTCAGCATTGCAAGTACAAAGTTTGGCCTCCATGATTGGCACCTTGACGTGCTTGAGGCAAAGCCTCATGGGCAGCTTTTAATGTACAATTCTTCATCAAAGGAGACGTCTATTTTGCTTGATAATCTTGCCTTTGCAAATGGTGTTGCTCTCTCTGCAGATCAAGATTTCTTGGTCGTTTGTGAAACTTGGAAGTAAGTAAATTCAAGTCGATCATTCTCTCGTAACTTATTTTATTGTGATGGACCATCAAGATTGTGACATTCAAGACTGTGACACCCCTAAACAAAAGGGTCTCTTCAGATTTAATTCAAGGACCTTGCTACATGTACAAAATGGTGTCCAAAATGACCAAGTGGCAGCCCTTTATTGGAGGGGCGGCTGACCCTCTCTCGTAACTTATTTTATTGTGATGGACCATCAAGATTTTGACATTCAAGACTGTGACACCCCTAAACAAAAGGGCCAGTCGCCCCTCCAATAGGGGACAACCACTTGGCCATTTTGAACACCATTTTGTACCCTAGAATAATCCTTAATTCAAACATGCCTTTAATCTATTTCTATATGTTATTTTTTGGGTCAGATTTAGGTGCTTAAAATATTGGCTAAAGGGGGAACAGATGGGACAAACTGAGTTATTTATCGAAAATCTTCCTGGTGGACCCGATAACATAAATCTTGCTCCAGATGGCTCTTTTTGGATTGCTTTGTTACAGGTAAAAAATTTCTATACAGCTAGCCACATAGATAAATCATCTCATTTATCTGAACAAGTCGATCATCAAAGACAAGAAACCATCCACACATCGTCTATCTCTATAAATGCTTAAGAATTCCGAGTGAAGGATATTTGCACTAAAGTCATGTGACACTTTAAACGGAAATTTGAACAATTTTTTTCGGTAAGAACTAAAAGGTTAAAGACCCACTTGTTACTCGAGTTAAACAGGTTGAAAGCCAATACTGCAAAGAATTCATAACTTACTGAAGATTTTCTCTGCACTGCAGCTAGTTCCTAATGGGCTGGAATTTGTGCACAGATCAAGAACACTAAAACACATTTTAATGTTCTTCCCTAAATTAAGCAAATGGGCAATCGGTGTCATCAACAAAGCAACTGTCATCAATGTAGCAAGTGATGGCAAGATAATAAGGAGCTTTGATGATCCAACAGGAAAGGTTATATCCTTCGTAACATCTGCACTGGAGTTTGAAAATCATTTGTATTTGGGTACTCTTAATTGTGATTTCATAGGAAAACTGCAGTTGACAACACCATAAAGATCGCTGCTTAAGTTGGGCCTGCACACGTCAATAATATTGTAACAAGTTTCCTTATCTAGTTTTGTTCCTTGGCACTGGTAATAATATTTTGTGTATTGAATTAATAAAAATCAGGTTTTGGGTTGGAAGAAGAGAGAGTACTAAACAGCATTTTCGTAAATAGTATTAAACAAGACTAAAAGTACAAACGAACAAACTTCCACTTACTTATCTAGCTTTCAATTCTTTTCCAATTTAGCTTTTATGGTTGGCATGTGTACACAACAGCCCAGAAAGCCCTTAATATCTGAGCTAACAGACATAACAACATTGTCAAAATAAAATGAGAAAGGTAAGAGTTATATGTGAATGAGATTATGGCCATTAATAACATAAAACTCAAGTGAAATCTGTATTCAAGTGGCAATAATCATGTAGCGTGATATAAAGAGAGACACTGAAACAGAATTTGATGTAGTAATCCAAACATATGTAAAACAAGCTAATTTGTCTATCTTTTACCCACGATGAAATAAAGGAGAAGCTGAAATTTTTTATAGCAGAATATTATCAGTCACGCTCACTAATAGCAGTCAGGTGCTCATCAATTTCCTCAGTCGACAGAACTTTGAAGACTGGATCTTCTTTCCTCACGACACCCACCTGACAAAAACAAGATTTAATGAAACAAAAGTTATA
>CAIGRF010098601.1:25675-42677 GCA_903798235.1 Fraxinus ornus
TGCAAATCAACAACAAAATCACCTCTCAAAATACAACAACACGAAGACCAACGTACGATAAATTCAAGCAAATAAATTAGAATGGGTTGCTGTGGGTATATCTTGGAGGCTTCGACATATGTGTGAAAGAAATAAAAGAAAATTAATGGGGGGAGTTTTTGAGCTTGTGTGTGAAAATGGATGAGGCGATGGTTGTGTGTGGAAAGAAAAAATAGTGAAAATGGAGATGGGTGATGTTGTGTGAAGAGGGGAAAAAAAAAGAAAAGCAAAAAGATGTTGACAGTCTCTGTGCACGGTGTCCGTGTCTCCATGTGAGCACAAAGACATGGTGTCTCCGTAACATGGAGACACAGTGCCTTCGTGACACGGAGAACAAGGAGACACTGGAGACCTTCTCCGTGTCATGGAGACATGGCGTCTCCAGGATTTTTTTTCCCCGTCTATAGCCAACATTCTATCATTGATACTACACAACCATTCACTCCAAGAAGTGTTTATTTTTCATCTTTATTGTTATCACACAACCATTCAAGTAATAAACCAAAATTTTTGAATCTTGAGGCAAAAATTTCTTCATCACAATACAAAGAACATATAATAAATCTATTAAATAAAAGAAATTACTGTGAGAGGAGGCATGAAAATCGGGAAAGGAAAAAAAGGGGTGAAAAAAAGGATATAAAGCATGTTTATGGCAGTTGGTCTTATAGTAGTTGGTGGAGTTGCATGTGAAAATGAAGAAGAAATGTTAGTTGAAGTGTAAAAAAAAAAAAATTTGAATTACGACGATGGGAAATTGCGACATGTGTCTCATAAAGTTTTAGCCTATTTTATATTGCAGTGAAATAATTATTTGAACGGTAATTTTTAGGAGAATATGTGATTAAAAAAAAGTAAAATATTTTAAATTTACATGTAAAATAATTTATTATGTAAATGTGTGATTGAAAATGAATATTTTTTAAAAAAAAAAGTAGTTTTCAAGTAATAGCTTAGCCGTTGTTTGAGTCTCATTTATCTAAAAATTCATTTTTTTCAAAACTCATTTTCAATTAAATAATTTTATAAGTAAATTGAAAACTTTTTCTTACTTTTTAACAACATATTTTTTTTAAAAAGCACTATTCAATAATATATCATTTCCCCCAAAACGAGGCTCAAACAAAGGCTTAATTTGAAATATACTGACAAATTATTTAATCCCAGATCTCGTAGTATGAGTCGAAATCCAATCATGCTACAAAAACATATTTTTTACATTAAATTTGACATCATCGTAATTTGATAATTTTTTATACATTAATTTGAATAATACTTTAAAGTTGTGTTTGATAGGGTGGAAATTCCATGAAAAATGGAATTGATTTTTCATTTTCTAACTTTCTAGGTGTTTGATAGAGTTAATTTTTTTGACAAACTTTTTCCTACCTCCCCCACACACGTGCATATTTCCAAGGTTTTTGTTGAAAACCTTTTCGCTCAGGTTTTCCAGGTTCCGAATTTTTTGTTTTCCTTTTTTTTTTTTTGCAATGAAAATAAATTTTATCACCAATTGTTAAAAAAAAAAAAAAAAAAAAATTAACTAAGAATTTTCATAACAAACAAATACTAAAAAAATCCAAAATTTAAATATTTTTCACTTCTGTACATTTCAATTCCCTCAACATCTTCATTTCCACCCGAGTNCTTTTAGTATAGTTAGGATTAGGAAACAAATACTAAAAAATCCAAAATTTAAATATTTTTCACTTCTGTACATTTCAATTCCCTCAACATCATCATTTCCACCCAAGTTCCACCGCCATAAGCCCTCGTGGTATCAGACCCTACATTTTTTTCGTCTCTCTGTTTTACTTATTCCTTGCTTTGTAATTATTAGCAATTACTGTATAATAAAAAGCAGAGGAAGGAGGAGGAGGTGGAAGAGAATAATAGTTTAAATTTGCAGTACTTTGTTGGAGATCCAGGCATTTTGGAGGTTTTAAAATTGAGAACTTTTTGTAAAAGGTATAAATTTTATGTGACATTGTTTGCTTCCGATACTCTACGATTCAGTTGTGATTTGTGTGTGAATATGGTAAATTCTTTTTCTTTTCGATCGATTTAATTTTAGTATTCATTGATAATTACATACAATTGACGATTCATTATAGATTCTAGCTTTTATAGCTTTCATACTAATTTTTAATTTTTGTCTTGTATTCAGTTCTTCACGATTCGATTCATTCGCTTCTTTCTTCTTCTATTCTGAATAATTTCACACTTTCTGTGTGAAAAATTGTAATGATCTGTTTATTTATTGTCATTCCATTAAAATGTGATGAGAGCTGCCATCTGTTCGGGAAATGCGATCTGTGTGATGTTTTGAACTACATGGATATCAAGTTCAATAGAGTAGGAGTACATGATATGGTGGAGGAATATTTTCTTGTGTTGTGTATAACAAACATGAAATTTTTGTGCAAGTGGGACGAGAAGTTAGGTTTAATTAATGAAGTAATATTTCGTTTAGTTAAAACATCGAGTAAAAAGAATCGAGCCTGAGAAAGACAGAGTTAAATGAAGTAATGGTTGAGTTTTGATCATATGGCAGCAACGACTGGTTCATGACTACAATTAGTTTGAGGCAAGCTGTTTCCCATCTCAATTGGTATTCTTTTTCTTTGGTGGTAAGTTTTAGAATAGTAATAATATTATTTTTATCTCTTCTATCATCCACGTCGAAGATTTGATTTTAATTACTTTCAAAAAAGAATGTTATACCTTCTAAAATATGTTTAACCTGCTGTAAATTTGTTTCACTTAGAATATCTAAATATGTGCTTATATTTCTGAACTTGTATGTAATTTTGATCTTTTGTATGTTTCTCATTGGTTACTGAACTTTTAACTTGAAAATCGTGATTACTGATGTGTTATGTTTTGTATGTTTGACCTGCTTCTTTCTTGTATGATGGTTTAGAATGCTGATCTGATGGAAATGCCACGAGTATGACATTTAAATGATTTTGAGTCAGTGGAACTTTGGGTATCGAGGATGAAGGGAGCCTTCTCTGGTCTGAAGGTTACACAGGTCTCTATCATCCTCATCAGTTTTGTTTGTGCAACGGTGGTTATACTGGCATGGACCAAAACCACATTCCTCACTTCTTTAATCCCATCTCAGAGTAGTATTTTGCGGTTGAATCCAGGTTTGCCTTTACATATGATCTTTATCTATCTGGTTTAGTCATTAATTTTTCATTTTTTTGGATCTGATTGGCAACGTATAGACCTCAAGATTAGTTTCTTAAAAGTGATTAAGGTGGTATATTTTTGACTTGCAAATGTGCACTGATGTTTTTAGTGTGCTTAAGCTTTATCATATGCTTGATTAGTCTGATAGCATTATGTTGCAGAGTAAATGATAAATTATTGTGGGATCCTTACCTGCTCTTACTTGTGTACTTTGTCCTATGACGGTCAAGTTAAAACTTGAAACGTAAAAGAAAAGAGAGGTGCATATTTGATAGAACAAATCACTTACATGCACTCAAGCTCATTTGAAAGGAAATAAATTTTCTTCAGGGCAAAATACAAGATTGGATTTCTTTGCGTACCACCAGAATTTCCAACCCTGCATTGCGCTGGCTTCTTGGGAGTATCATGAATTTCTTTATCTGCTTCAAACATTAATCAGATATCTTGTCCACACTGATTTTTTCCCTCCTGAGTATCAGCAATGCTTTAGTGAGATTATAAGAACTTTTTAAGTTCCTTTTATCTTGCATTTCTATCAGCATTAGAGCCTAGAGGTAGTGAGTTTAGGAAAAGTTTAGTTGGATTATTGTCTTTCATGATCACTTTTCTAAGTTCTCGTGCTTGAGTGTACTTATTCCAGTATATTTTTCTATTATCAAGCTTCCTGAATCAAATAATTATTTTTGTAAGAATGTGTTGTGCCTTTTGAAACATAAATTATTGCAAGTTGCCTCTACATAACATCTGATTGTAGAATTTCGGATTGTGATATATTTTGTGATAGTGCAGAAATCCCTCCTGCTGTTACGGATGGAGCAAGTTCAGAAAAAGTTTTAGAAGGAAAGAGCAGTTCAAAAGAAGCTGAAAGGGACAAAGTTGCAGCAGTAGGTTTGTCAAGCAATGAGTCCACTAATAAGGGAGAACATAGTAAAGTTTCAGTGACAGGTGATAGCATAGAAATCCCTCTGGGTGTTACGAATGCAACAGGTTCAGAAAAAGTTTTAGAAGCAAAGGAAAGTTCAAAAAAATCTGAAAGGGACAAAGAAGCACCAGCAAGATTGTCAAACAACGAGTCTACAATTAAAGAAGAACCCAGTAAAAATTTGACGACGGCCGACAAACTGAAAGGTGGAATGTTCATTTTGAGATTTATGTTCTAAATAATCTCATCATTCAATTGGAATGCTCAATGAGTTTAGTTCCCATAGGCCTTTAAAAGGCTGTGATGTTTCAAAATTTTCAGTTGTACAACATTTACCAGTACTGCTTTGTTAGAAAATGTATCGATTTAATAGATCATGACCTGTTTTTCAATTGGTTATATTTTCTATTAGAAATCTTAACTTATGGTCTCTTTAATTGTGCGCGCGTCTATATTGAGTTAATGAGTTGTTATATTCATAAGACCAGTGTCAATTTTGCTTGCTGACGCAATATTTTTCTCTTTGGAGTCATTGTATTGATGCTTTGCTATGGACTGACTTTTTGCAGTTCGAATCTAATCTCATTGGATACACTGCTTAAAGGATTGTCTCATTTATAGGCCTTTAGATTTTAATATTGTACTTCTTGTGCAGAAATTCCTAGTATTCCTGGATCAGAATCGGACAAGCTGTCAGAAGCAAAAAACAGTTCAAAACAAGCAGAAAGGGTCGGAGTTGCAACGACAAGTTCAAAGCAAAACAAAAGTTCATCAACTCTCACTGAAAAGAAAGGTTGGATACAAACTTTCAGTTTGATTTGTTTTGTTAAAAAATGATTGTCATGACTAAATTTGAAAAGATCAATGAAGAGGATTCAGTTGCCTCAGGGTTGTCTATACTTCCTGTCTTATGAAACAACCATTAGTAAACTAGATTTGTAATAGATTGTCTATTCTTCATTGTGAAACAAGGTCTAGAAGCAGGATATGTAATGTAACCAACTCTATTTCATGGACTTGTACCCTTCACTATTTTAGCATCGCATGAAAAATCAAAGAAGTCGAAATAATCTTAGGACAAGTTTCCTTCATCACAAAAGTGACTAGTGTCGTGGGACAAGAGAATTAACACCATCTAGAAAATTGGCTTTGGTTGGTATTATCCTTGGATAACCTATCATCTGGGTTTTCCTATCTGCTATTATTCTTCCTTACGGATCTATGATTCAAAATGAATATATTATTTAATTTGATGGTGTACGCATATATCAAGATAGAACAGCGATTACCATATTTTCTGATCATCAATACATTTTTCAGGGTGTAATTATGCCAAAGGTAAATGGGTCATAGATGATAGTCGACCCCTATATTCTGGCTTTGGTTGTAAGCAATGGTTATCATCGATGTGGGCTTGTCACCTGACACAACGCACAGATTTTGAATATGAGAAACTACGTTGGCAACCCAAAAATTGTAGAATGGAAGAATTCACGGGATCTAAGTTCCTGGAGAGGTATATTTGATTTTCTTACAAAGTTTCGTTTAGGGGAAAGTTAAAATATCTCGAGAGTTGCAATGTAGTGGTACCAACCATTCGTATTCCCTATAAATAAACATTTTTCTTATACACATTCCCTGGAATATTGTTTTTTTTGAATGACGAGTGCAGGATGCAGGACAAAACTCTGGCCTTTGTTGGGGATTCATTGGGTAGACAGCAGTTCCAGTCTCTGATGTGTATGGTAACAGGTGGTGAAGAGAGACCTGACGTCCTTGACGTGGGAAAGGAGTATGGCCTTGTCAAAGCTCGAGGTTCTGTGAGGCCTGATGGATGGGCTTATAGATTCCCAAGTACCAACACTACTATCCTTTACTATTGGTCTGCAAGTCTCTGTGACTTGGAGCCCATCGACCCATCTAATCCTGCCACTGATTATGCCATGCACTTGGATCGTCCCCCAGCATTTTTGCACCGTTTCCTTCACAAATTTGATGTTCTTGTTCTGAACACGGGACACCACTGGAATAGAGGGAAACTTAATGCCAACCGTTGGATCATGTATGTTGGGGGTTTGCCTAACACCGATAGGAAGATTGCGGATATTGTGGGTGCAAAAAATTTTACTGTTTACAGTATTGTAAGATGGGTGAACTCACAGCTTCCAAAATATCCTGGTCTGAGAGCCTTTTTCAGGTCAATATCACCAAGGCATTTCTTCCATGGAGATTGGAACACAGGAGGTACTTGTGACAATACTACCCCTCTATCTGGTGGGAAGGAAGTTTTACAAGACGAGTCGAGTGATCATCTGGCTGCAGGGGCAGTGAACAGGACAGGTGTTGAGCTGTTGGACATTACGGCTTTGTCTGAGCTTAGGGACGAGGGTCACATATCCCGTTACAGCATTAAAGCTACACCTGGAGTGCAGGATTGCTTGCATTGGTGTTTACCAGGTTTACCCGATGCCTGGAATGAAATTTTGTTCGCGCAACTATAGTTCAGCAAAGCTAACAATTGATGAGAAACATTTTCCACCTTCCTTTTCTGGGAAAAAAGCCACCAAATTCCCCGTCCGATGTATCCACACTGGAAGGATTCGGAGCTTGTCGACTGATTACGTAATAGAAATTGCATTCCAAACTCGATAATACTTTGAAGAATAAAACTTTAGATACTAAAATTAGGCTATTTTTCTCTTCAGTTAGGTGATTATCATTTTTTCCGTCAATTTTTTCTTTCATTGGATTTCGTCTGTTCTTAAGTTACCTGTTGATTAGGAATGGAAAATTGGGGGAACTAGAGAAAGGGCCCTAAATTACAGGCTGTATCTGATTCATGTTCTACCTGTATGATTCATCTTGATTTTTTAGTGTTCATCGTTTTACTTCGCCAAATTGTTGAATTTCTCGAATAGACGAATTCAAATGGAGCCAAAGACTTACATGAATATGCTTGTATTGCATACAAGCGAATTTGAAAATCCCTCTAGTTTTAAGATTATGTTTGATACATCCGTATATTGTATTTGTACCAACGAGAATTAGAATCCTCTCAAATCCAAATGAAGGACGATGACATGCATGAATGAGCATCTTCAGTGAGACTAAAGACAGTGAGAACGATTGGAATCAAGTTTCGGTGCAGCTCGAGTTCTTTTTTCTCGAATTGCTTCAGTATGCTTAATGAATTCATCTTAATCGAAAAATGTGTATATAAGCTTGTTAACAGTATATTACAATTATGGTGCAAATATCTTTAGGAAAATATCAAGAAGCAATATAATCTGATACATACTTCATTGCATATGGTCACTTTCAGAGCAACATTTGTGGCTGAGAAAGTAGCACTTAATATTGTCTCGAGGGCCCTATTAATATAGTTCAAAGTTATCCAAAGTTGTGGTTGGACTTACAATGATATGTTTGATTTTGTGTAAATTAAGATTTACGATTAAGTTCACATACGGAGAGTTGAGTGATGAGTAATATGAGATTGTACATGGATTGTTTATAATAAAAAATTATTCTACAACATTAAAGTCGTTGAGTTCAAGTGAGGTAAGAGCAGAGGCTCTACCTTTCTATTCGAGTAAAAGAAAATATGTCGGGACGCTTTCTAATACATTAATGGGATAAGAACGAAGCTAAGGATTTTCCAATATTGAAATACAATAATAAGCCCCCGTTTGGAGCTCATTCTCTCATTGAGTTGGCAAACGAGCCGAGCCCAACGAGCTCGAGCTCGTGGCTCGTTATAAAACTGCTCGGCTCGTTGCTCGTGGGCGAGCTCGGCTCGACCCACGAGCTCGTACTGTAGCGAGCCCGAGCCGAGCTACTCGGCTAGAGCTCGCCTTTTTTGATTTTTTTTTTTTTTAACTATCCTTCTATTTAAAAAAAAAAATTTAAAATTTAGACGAACCACTCGTAAAAAACGAGCTCGGGCTCGTTTTTTGACGAGCCTGAGCGGCTCGTGAGCAGCCGCTCGATTCGATTGCCACCACTATTCTCTCCCAAAAAAAATACATTTTCCCGTCACGTCAAGCACTATTCATACACTGCACATGCAATGATTACATATTTGAACTTACTCCACATTCCCTTTTTGCCATCCTCCCACTTGTTCAATTATTTGACTAAAAAATTGGGTGAGAGTAAATTTGGCAAAATGCAGCTTTCTTCACTTACTGCTCTGCAAACAAGTACTGAAATGACGGAGCAACGTCTATATTTTCTCTACTTTTTTGGGCAAAATGTAGTCCAAACAGAGGCTTACAAAATCTGATTTTAAGTAGCAACTCAGAGTGTAACCAGCTACATAAAATAATGATAGGAGTATGAATAGGGTGAATGAAGTGTAATTTATTTAGCTCTTGCATTCTATTTTCTGACTCTGGATACAAAAAAAAAACTTTTTGACCTTTAATTGATGGTCATTGAATTTGGGGACTTGTCATATAAGCTATCAATGTGCACTGTGGTATGATAGATTTCCTTTACGAATAGGCGGCACGTACGGGGACAGATGTCCCTGTGATGGGGGAAGAGAGATTTTTTTTTTTTTGACTCTCCCCCCGGGGAACAGCACATACTGGGCCAGCTTCGTCCTTCCTTTGAATAAATTAGTCGTGGCAAACGAGTCGAGCTGAGCATAAATTAGTGGTGGCAGCTCGGCTCGTTGCCCACAAGCTCAGCTCGCTGTTCGTGGGTGAGCTCGGCTCGGCCCACAAGCTTGTTCTGTAGTGAGCCGAGCCGAGCTACTCCGTTCGGGCTCTTTTTTTTTTTTTTTTTTGGGGGGGTTGCAGGGCTTTGGGTTTTACTTTTCCTTTAAGGTGTGAGACAAACTTATTTTACTAAAACAGAGCCATTCGGCACGATCGCCACCACTAGAATAAATACTCATGTAGGGGTCTTACAGACCCCTTACAAGGGGCGGACCCCACCTGTATTAAAAATAAATAAAATTGCGCGACCCCCACCATGCGTGTTGTCTGTAAATTATCTATAAAAAAAAATTCTATAATCTAAGCATGATTCCCTTCCTTCACATGCTGTCATAGTTCCGTCCTTCCAAATATCGATTTTGTGTAATAAACTTTTGTTTGATCCTCGTTATTTAAATCTTATTCTTTTATCTCTTATTTTTAATTATACAATCTTTCATAAAATAATATTAGACGTAAATTGAATTTTTTTCCTTCTTTTACAACATGACATTCTTCAAAAAATACTATTTCAAAAATTGTAATTTCCACATAACAAACGGGGGCTAAAAGTGCGTTGCATCAAATGTAGCCCTTGTTCGGTGGCAATCAAAATCTAAGTTAAGTCAGAATTAACAATTAATTTTAATCATATTTTCCATGGAACTCACAATTTTTTAGCCACATATTTCATCAATTTTTTTCAAAATTTGCTAAAAATTGATTTTAATCTCCATCAGGGGTATATTTGAGCCACATTATTTTGGAAGAATGTATTCTGGAATAGTAGATTGAATGAGAATGTGTGGTTGAAAAGAAGGAAAATTTATTGATGTAATAGAAAATATTATTTTATTAAAAAATGTGCGGTTGAAAATGAGTAGAAAAATAATAATGAAAATTTTAATGTGACTCAAACAAGGACAAAAGGTTAGTGTAATAAACAGTGTGTTCCATCACATTTGATGCAAAATCGTTCATTTGGTGTAATATAAAGATTATTTCTCATTTTGTCCGTCATTTCTCTACTACAATAATTCCTTTTTATTCTAATCATTTTATTACTTAATTTTTAACTATTTTCAATTTTGGTGTGAAAGTTGCACCACCGGGCACGACCTCGATTGACACCACTAGGCATTGGCTACCAAATTCTTAAATAAAATTTCCTACTTGTACATCAAAAAATGTACATAAGGGTCTACTGTCCCTTCACATGGGGGTGGGACTCATTTGTATAAAATATTTTTTTATTTAAATAGCCCCACCTCCATGTGAGGAGAGGGAGGGGGGGGGGGTACATCCTTATGTATACCCTAATGTATCACTAGCAAAATTCTTCTTAAATATGGCAACTTAGCAAGGTTGATTTTCTTTTATTTGGAGTATTGTATATCTATTTTTATTCTTCCGATAAACTTGCTAGTTTCGAAGTCCTTAAAATGTGTAGCTCTTAAGCTTGAGAAATGATCTCAACCTCAACCTCAAATTCATACTCAAAATTAATTTCATGTTTGGCCTCAAATTTTTTAGACTTATTTTCAATCGCACTTGTCATGGTATCCATAATTTTTATCAAATTTTCAATCACATATTTCATCAACTTTTATTAAAATTTTGATTTTTAGTCAAATCAAATAAGGACTAAGTCATTAGTCACGAATGGAAGGAAAAGTTTCCACTATTAATACGCAGAAGTCTCACTATCGCCATGTTCCATGAAGATTAATTAAAGCTAAAAATGGAATAAGGCCTGACCAATACCATTAAAATCTAATCTATCTTTGTTACTTCATAAATAGGTCTCTTTTCTCTTTATACTCTCATTACAATTCTTCCTCTTCACCAATGGAGATCATTTTGTTATGTATACTCTTAGTCATGGCATTTTACATGATCTTTTTAAACTATATGCCCTATTCGACTGTCGTCGGACTAAAAACGTCCCACCGGGTCCGAAACCTTGGCCGATCATCGGAAACCTAAACCTCATTGGTGCTCTACCCCACCAATCCCTCCACAAGTTGTCCCAAAAATATTATGAAACTCAAGTTTTGGTCGAAACGAGTTGTCATCGTCTCATCGGCCGATATGGCAAAGGTATTGTTAAGAACACATGATCATATCTTTGCTTCTCGCCCTAAAACTGCAGCTGAAAAATACACAACTTATAACTATTGTAACATAACATGGGCACCTTATGGTCCATATTGGAGACAAGGGCGTAAAATTTACCTCAATGAACTTTTTAGTTCAAAACGTCTCGAGTCTTACGAATACATCAGAATCGAAGAAAGACGTGCTTTCATCTCGAGGTTATACTCAGTTTCGGGGCAACCAATTCGTATAAAGGAACATCTCTCACATCTCACTCTCAGCATTATAAGCAGAATAGTACAGTGAAAAAAGAACTTCAGGGAATCAGAAAATGGGGATGAAATTTATACACTGGAAGAAATTCAAGAAATGATAGATTAACTGTTCTAGCTCACACATTATAAGCAGAATTGTACTGGGGAAAAAGTACTTCAGGGAATCAGAAAATGGGGATGAAATTTATACCCTGGAAGAATTTCAAGAAATGTTAGATGAAGTGTTCTTGCTCTATGGGGTATTGAACATTGGAGACTGGATCCAATGGCTTGATTTCTTGGACTTGCAGGGATATGTGAGAAGGGTGAAGATTTTGAACAAGAAATTTGATATATTTCATGAATACGTATTTGATGAACATAGGGCCAGGAGGGCGAAAGGAGATTTCATGGTTAAAGATATGGTGGATTTGCTGTTGGAATTAGCAGATGATCCAAATCTTGAAGTAAAGCTTACCAGTGATGGTGTCAAGGCATTCACACAGGTAAAACCCGTCTATCTTTTTCTTAAATTATCATATGAATCTTGAATATAGATTCGTTATAACATGCATGATAAGCATCAATGGACGAGACTCGACGGTACTATATATGAACATGCTGGTGAGTATGTGAGATTAGAATGATCTGGAAGAAGAGCTGCATGTGCTACTGCTGGAGAAGAGCATGTGGAAGCCGTGTAATCTGATATTGGATACAATATTCCAACACTTCCCCCTCAAGATGGAACATCTTGAACTGTAGAGAGGAGAGCAAAGATGCAAGAGAAGCCATTGGAAGAGATGCCTGGGGTCCATAATAAAGTCCAGCAGAAAAGCATGCCGGAGAAGAAAAAACAGCAATATACTTCAATCGGAATGAAAGAGCAACCATGGCTCTGAAACCGGGCACTTGCTAAAGAAACTTCATCAATATTGATGAATGAAAGAAGAACTGGAAATACAAAATGAATTCCAGCAATGACTGGAAGTAAAACCACCAGTGCAACTCCTTGCCTCTGCAAGCATTTAAACAAACACATGGCGGACGAGAATGAAGAAGAAGGCAGTGTCCTTCAGAACTCCATGGTCAGGCCATTCTAGATACTGAATATGAAGAGCCAGCAGTAACACAGAGATAGATTCAATCCAGCAATGAAACTAGGATGAACAAATACGAAATGGAACCAGCAAGAACAAAAAAAAAAGCAGCAGCAGCTAGAAGCAATTTGCTCTGATACCATCTTAAGAAATTGAAACCAGCAGTACAGATTGCAGAAACATGAAGGAAAACGAAATTAAAAGTGCAGAAAACTAAAACTGAACTTAAAGGATAGATTCAATATGATGAAACACATTGAAGGAACTTGAGAAGGAGAAGATTTATTATTCATCAAGCTCAAGTGATAATGGAAATACATTGCTCTATTTATAGCATAAAATCTAACCAACTATCTAACAAACTAACAACATAACAAACTAAAGAAGAAACTAGAAGAATCTGGAATAAGAGGCTGCGTGTGATCTCATAAGCTGGTGACTAGTGAGCTGGAGAACATGTGCTGGAGATGATGCTGGGAATATGTGATCTGATCTTGGATCNTTTTATTATGTGGAGTTAGGCCCAATATTCCTAACAAAGAGCTCGACACAGCAATCAGGAGAGAAAAATGGGTAGAAGAAAGTGACATCCCAAATCTCCCATACTTGGACGCCATTGTTAAAGAAACCATGAGATTACACCCAGTTGCAGTATTACTTGCACCACACCTTTCCCTTCAAGACTGCAATATATCAGGAACTACAGTTTTCATAAACACTGGGAGCATTGGGAGGGATGGGGCAGTGTGGGATGAACAAGAAAAGTTTCATCCAGAGAGGTTTTTTGGGTTTGGAAATGGATGTTAGAGGACAGAATTTTGAGTTGTTACCATTCGGGTCGGGTTGGAGAATGTGCCCAGGTTATAGTTTAAGGTTGAAGATGATTAGGTCAAGATTAGCTAATATGTTGCATGGATTTAAATGGAAGTTGACTGAAGATACGAAAGTGGATGAGTTGAGCATGGACAAAGTTTACGGGCTGGCTACGCCTAGAAAATATCCACTTGTTGCCATTGTTGAACCTCGACTTTCGGATCATCTTTATAAAACCTCGATTTGATCATTGATCCTTTAGCTTGCCATTATTGAATGATTACATGTATTTAAAAACGTAGTACCGTATTGTATTTTGAAAGTTGGATGCATTGTAGTTTCGTATTTTAGAAATTAGACGTACCTATATACTCTGTATAATTAATCAATATCTATTTTAAACCTTGATATGATGTATTATTATTTGTAATCGCTCTTCCTATTTCGTTTATTTTCACGAAATTCGATTTTTCCCATAAAATAGTTACAATAGTACAGTTGATCTGGGGACATTTTCCAGAAGAAATGAGATATGGGGACTAACCCTTATTATCCATATTTTCTCGTGTCACAAAGATAGGTTCAATTTGCATCAACGATTCATGATAAACTTATCCATTAGTAATTAGTATAGTCCAATTCAAGAAAAATATTAAAGAGGAAATTACAACTAGACCTGGAATTAGATTACCAATTTCATAAATCTTGAATCAAGTTTCATATTGCATAAATCATGTTTTAATTATTAAAATAAAAATATTTTTTATTTTTATTTTTATATCTATATACAACATAAATTAATTTATATACCTCACTCACAACCCTATCTAACCCAACCAACCCTAAAATCATTTGAATCCATCCCCTCTCCACTCTCATCTCTTCTCCCGTCTCTCAACTCCACCATCGCCACAATATCTTCTCTTTTTCCCGTCATTGTCCCTTCTCTTCTTCCAGCACCACACAGAGATCCCATCAGATATGTGAGTTTTCGCCGAAGGCATGGATCCGAAAAGATGTCATCTCTAAAAAGGGGAAGGAGATGGGGCTGTTTGAAAATTTTGAGAGGAGAGTGCAGACTGGGCAACGAAGAGAGGTTGGGGAGCTGCTTGTTTATCGCCGGATTTGATTTCCTATCCTTCTCTCCTCGATTGCCCAATCTCTTCTCTATTTCACCTTCTCTCACACTCACTTAGTGTGTGCGGATTGTGGATTTATTGGAGTAGATTGGTACAACTATTTTGCATCACCTACTGATTTCAGGTTTAGCAGCGTCTGTTTTGGTGATGTGTGTGGTTGTGATTGGATCTGGTGCGAGGTGGTGGTGTGTGTTGATGGCGGGCTATGTTGGGGTGCGAGGTAGTGGTGATGACTTGAATAGTGTCGATGTTGGTGTGTGATATGTTGGCGGGCTGTGTTAATGTGCGTATATAGTGAATTTGTGGTGGAGATGGTGGTGCATGTGGTAGTGGTGGTTTTGGTGTTATTGGGTTGGGGGATTTTGGGTTGTCTGGCTGCGCGGTGAGGTTGGTGGTGGTAGGGTCTCCAGGGTTGATTTGTGACCAAATATTGGTGGAGGATCGGGACGGGGGTGGGGTATTTAGTGTATGTGACCGACATTTTGGTTCATTGTGACTTATTATTAACATGTGACCTCAAACCATTGTGGTGCGTTTATGTGGAGTTGGTGTTTGGCAGAGGAGACGGCGGTGGTGGTCACAAATGATTTGTTGATTGTGACCAATTAATTTGTTGGTGTGTGACCGATAAATACTGTTTGGCCTACAAATTTATTAATTTGTGACAAATAAAAGTAATCTGTGAACTAATATTTGATGTTTTGTGCCCTTAAAATAAGTAGTGTGACATATGAAATTCGTGATTTGTGACCGATGAACAAATTGTGACTTTAGAATTTTTAATTTGTGACACATTATAAGCAGAATTGTACTGGGAAAAAAGTACTTCAGGGAATCAGAAAATGGGGATGAAATTTATACCCTGGAAGAATTTCAAGAAATGTTAGATGAACTGTTCTTGCTCAATGGGGTATTGAACATTGGAGACTGGATCCAATGGCTTAATTTCTTGGACTTGCAGGGATATGTGAGAAGGATGAAGATTTTGAACAAGAAATTTGATATATTTCATGAACATGTATTTGATGAACATAGGGCCAGGAGGGTGAAGAAAGATTACATGGCTAAAGATATGGTGGATTTGCTGTTGGAATTAGCAGATGATCCAAATCTTGAAGTAAAGCTTACCAGTGATGGTGTCAAGGGATTCACACAGGTAAAACCCGTCTACCTTTTTCTTAAATTATCATATGAATCTCGAATATAGATTCGTTATAACATGCATGATAAGCATTACTGGACGAGGCTCGACGGTACTATATGAACAACATAAATCTAGATGGTGTTTGGTGGGGATTAAAATTAGATTTTTAGTAGATTGTGATAGAAGTTTTTGAAATGTGTTGTTGAAAAACTGTGAGACCCATGAAAAATGTGGTTAATATTGATTGTTTGACTTTGACTTAGATTAAAATCTGATTTCAATATGTACCAAACATGACCCTAGTATTGTATACTAAACACACACTTCATATTTTGCATGCAGGATCTAATAGCTGGAGGTACTGATACCTCAGTGACTACAATAGAATGGGCTATGTCAGAACTCATCAAACACCCCGAAAATAATGGCGAAGGCGACTCAAGAACTCGACACAGTAATCGGAAGAGAAAAATGGGTAGAAGAAAGTGACACAAATCTCCCATACTTGGACGCCATTGTTAAAGAAACCATGAGATTACACCCAGTTGCAGTATTACTTGCACCACACCTTTCCCTTCAAGACTGCAATATATCAGGATTTCACATTAGTAAAGGAACTACAGTTTTCATAAACACTTGGAGCATTGGGAGGGATGGGGCAGTGTGGGATGAACAAGAAAAGTTTCATCCAGAGAGGTTTTTGGGGGCTGGAAACGGATGTTAAAGGGCAGAATTTTGAGTTGTTACCATTCGGGTCGGGTCGGAGAATGTGCCCGGGTTATAGTTTAGGGTTGTAGATGATTAGGTCAAGCTTGGCTAATATGTTGCATGGATTTAAATGGAAGTTGACTGAAGATACGAAAGTGGAAGAGTTGAGCATGGACGAAGTTTACGGGCTGGCTACGCCTAGAAAATATCCACTTGTTGCCATCGTTGAACCTCGACTTTCGGATCATCTTTATAAAACCTCGATTTGATCATTGATCCTTTAGTTTGCCATTATGGAATGATTATATGTATTTAAAAACGTAGTACCGTATTGTATTTTGAAAGTTGGATGCATTGTAGTTTCGTATTTTGGAAATTAGACGTACATGTATGCTCTGTATAATTAATCAAATCTACTTTAAATCTTGATATGATGCATTATTATTTGTAATAGCTCCTCCTATTTCGTTTATTTGCACGAAATTCGATTTTCCCCATAAAATAGTTACAATAGTACAGTTGATCTGGGGACATTTTCCAGAAGAAACGAGATATGGGGACTAACCCTTATTATCCATATTTTCTCGTGTCACAAAGATAGGTTCAATTTGCATCAAGGATTCACGATAAACTTATCCATTAGTAATTAGTATAGTCCAATGAGGATTACACCAAATCATGCCTTTTCTTTTACATTTTAAAACTACAGATTTTTAAGTTTTTTATTCACTTATCAGGTTTTTATAATTTAATTAATAATGATTTTATAAAATTAAAATAACATATATACCCACACAACTACCTACCCCCACCAACTTTATTTTGAATATAACATCATATTCAAACCCTAATCCATTTCATATCGTCTCCCTCTCTCACCCG
>CAIGRF010098631.1:16280-32305 GCA_903798235.1 Fraxinus ornus
CAAGGCTTAAAATTATGAAATTATCTGATTTAATTAATTAATTTGTTAATTTATTTAGAAAAAAATAAAATAATTTAATTAATTCAATAAATAAAATAAAAAATTTATTTAGTTTCGGTTCTCATTCGGTTCTTCGGTTCTTGGTCTAGATCCAAGACCCGACCCATACCCATCGGTTCTCGATTCGGGTACCCGTTAGGGTATTTAATTTGTGAAGAACCGCTCGGTTCGGTTCGGGACTTTTGGACACCCCCATACGACCCAAAGGTGATGACCGCAAGCAAACATACAACACATTCATTACGTCATATAGGTTAAATGCTTTTAAAAGTAAGAGTGATAGCTGATGGTAGAAACAAATGAAGTTATCTGTTCAGCACTGTGCAACTTTAACCACCCAATAATTAAGTAGGCTAGATTAAAAAATATATATATACAACAATCTAAAAATATAAATGACATCATATTACCTAAAGAGCAATTAAAAAAGGTAAGATTTGAACAGGAAAACACTGTCGTGTTCTATATGAATTCGTGGGAAAAAATAATTACAGATACAGCAACATTCTTAAAGTTTGAAGTTGGACACAGAACTCAAAACATTGATGCATTGCGTTTTATGTTAATATTGGAATCCATATTTGGCAGATCTTTTTAGTATGTATACAAATACTCCAATATAATGGATGCAAATCATTAGGACAATGATCAAGATAATAAATGCAGATCAACATACCTTATGTAAGGAACCAAGTTGTATAACTCCATATGGAATGACAGCCACCACTGCAATGGTCTGCAAGAGGTAAATTTCATTATATATATTCCTCCATAAATCCAATTCCAAGGTTCCATGTAAAAACGCTCACTGAATGAAGCTCCATCTTTTGAGATTTTTTGAAGAAAAAGCATGAAGAGATTTAATAACAGGACATTATAATTTTGACTTACCAACTCTTTTTGGACAAAGGTGCATCAGCTCATTCAAATAAGAGAAGATGGTGGACTAGTCTAAGTCAAAAACTTGTGAACCAAAACAAAATTCGAAGTTATTTAACTTAAAATTCAGTTTGTCTTTCTTCCTTCCTGTAATAAGGTTCTAATTATACTAAACAATAAAGTGGAAGTTTGAGTTACTCCTTAAGCAACTTGGTTGACATTTCCTATGCACCCTTCAAAAAGCATTTTTTATTGCTTGACAATTGAGAACTGGTAAACCTGCAGACAATGAATTTTGAACATGTTTTTTCTTTCTTTTTTAACTAGTGACAGCCAATCATCTAACTTCATGTGAATTGCAGCAACTTTCAGGAATGGGATAGCAGGATTTACCTTAATCCCAGCAGAAAACTGATCTTGCCAACCATCAAAACACTGGACAGCACCAAACACATTTAATTAGAATGATAGTAACAAACTAGATCATACATTGTAGTAAGGAAACAAAGAAAAGATTACACCCTAAAGACCATTTTCACTGTTTGTCTTCTGTATTAGCTTAATCTACATATTTAATCAACTTCCATAAATGAATCATCCTCCCAATTTGTATGAGGTGAAAATTTGGGTAGGAGATAATGATTGTAGCCGAAGGAAGTTGGCACGGAATGACATTTTTTCAGTTCGCTCTTATTTTAAATCACTTTTGGGACCGGTGAGAGTTCATTTCCCTGAAAGATGGTGTGACAATGTAAATTGCCTCCTCGAGTGACATTTTTACTGTGGACGGTTGTGAGGGGACAAGCATTAACGATGGATAACCTCCGAAGAAAAGACTTTTATGTTACCAAGTGGTGCTATATAGGAGTGATGGGGAGACGCGTGACCACCTGTTCATTCACTACGACGGTGTTCGCTGGCTGTGAAATAATATTCTGACTTCTCAACATATGGATTGGGCGTTGCCTAGACGTTTAGAGGATGTGTTGCGGGCATGGAGGAGAAAACATCGCTATAAGGATAGCAAGCTTGTATGGAATCTTATCCCGGGATGCATTGTTTGGTGTGTGTGGAGAGAAAGAAACAATTGATGTTTTGAAGACCAAATACGGACCACAGAGCAATTCAAAGAATTATTTTATCTGTCTTTGTATACTTAGTTTAATGCCGCGACTAGTAATCATGTAGATGGGTTGTCTAATTTCATGTCGTTTCTTTCTTGTTTAAATTGATAATACACTCCTTGTGTATTCTTTTTTTATTAATAAAATTTTATGATTATCTATCGAAAAAAAATCATCCTCCCAAACTAAAATCTTATCCCGGGATGCATTGTTTGGTGTGTGTGGAGAGAAAGGAACAATCGATGTTTTGAAGACCAAATACGGACCACAGAGCAATTCAAAGAATTATCTTATCTGTCTTTGTATACTTAGTTTAATGCCGCGACTAGTAATCCTGTAGATGGGTTGTCTAATTTCATGTCGTTTCTTTCTTGTTTAAATTGATAATACACTCCTTGTGTATTCTTTTTTTATTAATAAAATTTTATGATTATCTATCAAAAAAAATCATCCTCCCAAACTAAGCTACATTCAAATAATCATGTCAAATATGAGGGAACAATTCCGATCCCAATCAATAAAAAATAGAACACTTAAAGCCAACATATTAAACATTGGAACCCGAGATTTCAAAGCATTATAGTTTAACCACTTTGAACAATAAATAGCAATTTAACCCAAGATTTCAAAGCATTATAGTTAAAAAAACTCTTGAACAATAAATAGCTATTTATACGTAATTGTTTCCCATAGTACCCTACAATTTTTAACACTAGTGCCAGAGATAAGAGTGACATAATTGCGTGATAGAGGAATTACAAAATTCTGTCCATCATCAGAATAATTTGGAATGTCCAAAAAATTTCTGACCTCAGATGTTGAGGGAGAATCCGCTAAATGCTTATCCAAAAATACCCACGAATGCTTCCCAGAAACAGCCACCTGCCCAACAATGCTGCCAAGCAGAAACATATAAGAGGTATATAGAAGAAACAGTTCTTAATTTACTGCATTTTTCATTTACACAAGATTAGTAACAACCACCAACATTAATGCAGTATCAACAAGAATTAGCTACATTGTATTTAAAGTTTCAATTTCATGAAATGCGTCACAGTTGTTTCGAAAATAAGCCTAGAAGCAGACATATAAAGCAATAACACAAAATGGTGGCATTTGAAGGGGAATGCCACATCATACTCTAGGCACTTTATCCAAACTAGAGTTATAAAGTATCTTAATTATCCTAGGGCAAAAAAGAAGCATCTTAGTTATCCAAACTCGAATTATATACAATCTATTAATTGAGGGAGCATGCGACAAGAATTATAATAACTGGCATACCCTTCCCCTAGAGAATATGCTTGATATGACATCTTAGCCACAGCTAATCCAAGAGGATCATGAGAAAAGGGACCATCATGCACACTGCTCGCTATCTCATTGAATCGCTTCCTTTCTAAGTATTGGTTGTTGTCGTAATAGGCGTCCTCGCAGGTCAACATCCTGTGTCAAATTCCAGATAAAGGAAAACTGTTGATGGCACGAATTGCACTTCTAATGAGAAAAGAGAAAATTTTAATTAACTATTCTACATGATAAATCAACCAAGAAATATGACAACCTTGGGAACTGGAAATTTAAATAAACAAGAAAGATATATATTGCCAAGTTCTTCAGCAATTTCATAGATAAAAAATCTCCTTACATAATACATTGTACAAAAAGATGTACAATCAACAGGTTGGTTAAAGTGAAAGTGATTCGAGAGGTAATGTTGATGATCATAAAAACACTTCATGATATATTTTCAACAATGGCTCGATCAATGTCATGAGAATCAAAGAACTATTGCAGCCGAATACAATTGTTTGTCGATAGCTGGTTGCAAACATTATGGTGGAGATGAGCATTGAAGAATCTAAAGTGTCCTCAAGACAAAGGTACATCTTTATTTGGTGATAATAATTCAACAATTGTTCTTGCAAAGAATCAAGTTTTCCATGGCAGAAGCAAACACATCATAATCAAGTATCATTTCCTTAATGATTTGGCCAAGGATGGTGAAGTTGTTGTCAAGTCCTACAAATCCCAAGATCAACTAGCAGATTTTTTTATACAAAGGCATAGAAGATTGAATGCTTGGTGTTTTACCAGTCGAGATTAAGGGGATGTTAGAAAAATTTATAATCTAGACATTAATCTTATCGTAGGTTCATGTATGTATTTATGGATATTCATTATGTTACGTTTAAGGTCGTGCGTTGAGGTCACCTTATTCTAGTTGAGTAGGAGAAGTCTTTAGTTGTTTTCTCATGCAATTGTAATAAAGGTTTCAAATATAATAAGAGAATCACATTGATCAAAGAGAATAAACTTTTTCTCTTGTAATATATTTGTGAGTTTGAGTGCTAGGGTCCTTGAGAGTCCACCATCATTTCTAACAATAATAGCATTCATCGATACCAACAACTCTTGTGTAGTAGCTTTAGCTGACAAGTTACAGTCATCAACATCCTCAACTTCAACCCCATCTCCCAGAAATTCTTCTTTGATATGTGCACAATGTGAACCATTTCTGCATTTATCATAGAACGTAACAACTCTGTGCTTGCCACATAATATGAATCCCGAAAATCAGTGTTCTGGATCTCCAAGAATTCTTCTTTAGGATTTTAGCATTTAGTATCTCCAATTTGCACTTGAATCATAACCTCCACATTCTATTACAACCTAATATTATATGGAATGCAATGGTTAAAGCATGTTGAACCCCCATCCACAATAATACTCCCATCCCTCAAACAATTAACTCTCCCTATGTCCACAATTGAGTGTCTTGATTTAATTTGGCAGGCATAGTAGTGTAGTCTTTTTACCACACAATAGGTCGACTAAGGATGATGAGAAAAAACGCCAAACACTTCAGCAAAATGGGAATGAGCAATGATAAAATGACAAGATGAGGAGCCCCAAAAGAAGGGTAGAAGTAGCTCTCTGCCACACTTTGTAGGCCGGAGCTTGTGTGGGGATGCACCACCAAAGACAAGGCAGGGGCTCTCCATCACTAGGAACACAGTGTCTAGGGTCTTGCAATCTAAGTTCATATTAGCTGGTGCTTTGGTCTTCCGTTGCAACTTTTCAGTGCTCATTGTTATCCTCAAGACTAATTGCCAAAATTACTTGTTAGACGCATCATGTAATCTAAAATTTCCCTTTTTCTCTCTGTTGTGGCACTCTACTTGATCTCCACTCTAATTCACCATTAATTCAAATATCCGCTCTTAATTTAGCATTTTTTGATTTCTTTCATCTTATCTCAAAAAAAAAAAGAAAAATAACAAAAAACTTGATATTGTGCAGTTAACCAATCGAACAACTAGCAAACTTATAAAAGCAAGTGAAATCTACAAAGTAATTCTCCGTTATGACTATTTTTCAAGAAATCAAACCATTATAGAGTGAGTATATCAAAATCATGATGTATCTCGCATCAAGTAAGAATGACATTCAAAACAAGATAAAAGAATACAAAGGACTCACATTTGTGATCGATGCTTGAGCTTCCAGAAAACTGCATACTTCCAACCGGTGTTGAAACAAAGGCTCCTCAACACTTCACCCAAATGACTTCCCATTATCCCTTCTCCCAGTGAGTTAAGATCCTAATCCCCAAAAAACCAATCCTAAATGTAATGAAACCCAAAAAAAACCTAGGTTCACCCCCCTCTTTTTCGTATAATTCCAACCCCTAGCTCCCTCTGTAAGATCCTCTGCCAGCCTGTTTCCTTCTCAAGCCTCGTTTTATTGGGGGGCCCACCGTTGGCAGCAACATCCTATCATCATTTCCCATCCTCCCTTCAACTCTCACTCTTGCTAAAAACCCTAATTCACCAATAAAACTATAACCTTTCTTGAACTTACTCATAAACATTCAACAGAACACAAACACAGAGCATGTAAATCCACATACCATTCATGCCATTCAAGAAATTTTCCATAGCTGACGATTTTCTTCAACTTCAAGAAAATTATAGAAACCCTTCAGATAGCTAGAACTCAAGATACAATAAACCAAGATCCTTACAAATACCAATAATCAAAATTCACTAGATCAATCACAACGCTGAACCAATTCTCCATGCGTACCAGTGTCTTTAAAACAATATTCTTCAACTACAATAAGATTTTTTTAAAGAAATGAAACCCTTAAGAAATCTTGAATTGAACAAACCAAAAGTGCTATTCATCGGATATCAAATGACACTGAGAACTCCATTTAACAGTTTCTAGGCTCTATCAGGATCAAGAATTTAATAGTAGAGAGAGGTATTTTAAAAAATCACCCTCTGTTTCCTATATTCTTGATTTTTCTTTGCGGGTTCTAACAGAAAGCTGTTTCAGAAGAGTACCTTCGGCGCTCTATAGCAAAACCATAAAGGACTGCAGTTGCTGCCATTTTCTTTTACTTCGAATATTAAATACTACAAAAACAATGTCATTTCGTGTAAAAGGATACCTAATCCCTCAATGTGTGTGTGTGAGAGGGGGATCAAATTGAATGGAATTCCATTTTTTCAAACTCAAAAGCATTGCTTTATATGCAGAGCATAAGCTTTTTCTTGAATGCACAGTGCGTCAATCTAATATCAGCGGCGATGCGCAGTACGCACCACCTTTTTGTCCTGTCCGCATGATGGCAAAAGACCTTTATACCCTTCGTCCCCCTCTCAAATCATTGTACCAGTAGTTGCGGTAATTGGCGTATCGTCCAGTGACCATCAGTTGTACATTCGACCCACCAATCAGGTAATCAGGAATGGACACAATCGATACTATGTCATTCTAATGAGAGAACCGAATCGACTTGACTATCAGCAAATTTTTATACATGGAATTGAACGGTTCAACGATAAAATTGAATTGAACTAGAACCAATTTTTTTTTTGGGAGTCAAGCCAAATGTACAGAATAATCGTTCACAGAATTCTTACCAATACTTACAAATGTGTGGGTCCCACTAAAATAAAAAAAATACCAAAAAATGCCACCCACCCACCCCTATTGTGAGGGTGTGTAAATGGTTGTGAACCATAATCTCTGTACATCAAGCAAGGTCCTTTGTTTTGGTATAGTTGAATCCTTTTATTGGTTAAAAAGGAATTGTGAAGTAAAACAAACGTATGTGCAAAATTTCGTATTCTACTTTTGTACTTTATGTTTCAAGAAAAATGTTTTATCTAAGATATGTTGATTCATGTGAGTTTATAAAAATTAATGTCACATATAATTATTACTGAAATTATAAAAAGTATTTTTGGAATCAAATTAATTTTTTTTACTTTTTTATGTATGAATATCAAAAAAGTTACAAGGTAAAATAAGTATGTCAAAAAATTATATATACAACATAATAAAAAAAGTTGGACCATTTTACAATATAAATGTGTGTGTAAACTAAAGAGATATTAGAACTTGAAACAAGTAAATCACAAGTCAAAAGTCCCTTCCACTTTATATTCAAGTATTGAGATTCCCTAATTATGTGATGTACATAAAGTTTCTAACATGATATCAAATGTTCTTTTGTTTAGAGCATGCATCTTTATAGATTTCCAAGCATAGCTTGTTTTAAATGCTTTGGAGGGTTAAATATTCCAACTGGATCAAAACAAAAGTTGAGATATAGATGGAAATGTGCAACAAAGCTTCCTTGCCAAAAAAATACTCAACTTATGAGTACAATCAATTGTCGTGAACGAAAAGACAAAATACACGTAGAAGTATGTTATTTGGCATTCAGAGATCATGTATGTGATGAATGAAGTCATGGTCTTGGAACTCAATCCTTGACACTGCCTGTAGAGCGATGTCACTAGTTTTTTTATTTATAATAATAGAAGAGTAAAAAAAAAAAAGGGTCCCACTCGAAATTATGCAAAAAAAAATAAAAAAAATAGCCATTTTCTAACAGAAGGTCCAAGAGGAATAGAGAAAATTGTCTTTTCGACATACGGCACCAAAGTCTTGGTGCTTGAAGTCTAGTGTCAATGATGTGGACGATCTTTTATCAAGAAGTACATGACATAGCTATGATGCCTAACTTGTTATACTTGAAACTCAAGAAAAAAAAAAATTAATTAAGTTATTGATAGAAAATGGAAGCATTTTTTTTTTTTTCTATAATTTGATAAGAGTTTGAATGTGACTAAGAAACCAAATTGGCTAGTAGAGTTTCTCCTTTGTGCAAATGAGCTAGACCACAACAATATATAGTGCGGGGTTGCTCACATGGTGGAAGTAGTTCCTCCCTTTGTGGCACAAGCAGTATAAATTTTTTTTGTTCCCCTTGACTCTGCCATTGGGCTCAAGATCCTACCTCGGTAGATAACTTTCTATTAATTGAATAAAAGTGGAGTAGTGTAAGTACACACTATTTGTATTTGTCAAGATTCCTTGGATGCTACTCTTCTACTTGTTTGTTGGTTTACCTATGGATCAACATAGTATTATCATTCCATTAAGGACACTATGTAAATTTGTTTTGTAAAATGAAATTTAATCAAACTTTCAAGTCAAGGGTTAACTTCTTGTCATAACCTTGTTCGATCATACTTTGGTAGGTTGACGACTTCGTAATCTAGTCATGGATGTTTGGCCTTGCGTAGATGCTAATTAAGTAGGTCGTGATAGGCACAGTTTTAGTCTTTACACTTTGCCAATCATCCTCGTTATTTTTTTGGAAGAATGTATTCTGAAATAGTAAATTGATGGAGAATGTGTGGTTGAAAAAGAAGAAAAAATTATTGATGTAATGAAAAAAATTATTTTATTGAAGAATATGTGGTTGAAAAGGAGTAGAAGAATGAGAATGAAAGTTTTAATGTTACCAAACATGGTACTTTAACTATAAAAATCAAAAGCTAAACCATTATTTTTGAAAGGGAAAATAAAATAAAAAATATATGGTGAAAATGAGAGGGACCTGATGAGGTTAGTCCACTTATATGGCAAACAATATGATTTTTGTGTGTAGAAAATGCTTCTTATCTTCCCATCATCTTCACTTTTGTAAAACCATGAAACGTATTCTCCAAAAACACTTTTTTTAACAATCATTTTTACTGCTAAAAGTTGTCAACACCTCAACTGCTATTGTCTCCCCTCTTAACTTTTATGGGTTTTTTTCATTTTGATTTTGATAATCAGCCCACCGACAGTGATTGAGTACTGTCATTATATTCAAGAATGATGGTTGGTTCTGCCCAGTCTCTATCCAAATATTACTTTCTTACCCATAATTGAAAAAAAAAAAAAATTTACTTATTTTTGACAATAAAATAAAGTTGCTTTTAGAACACGTAATTTATTTTCAATTTTGACAAAAGAATATTTGTTGTTAAACTTTCTTATTTACTTATAAGTAAAATTTTAAGATTTTTTATTGAACTATAACCAAACTAGGGCTTTGTCTGGGCGCAATTATAATTTTAATTCCAACCATTGCGCCCACAATTTTTGACTTTTGTTTACTCACAACCAGCCCACAATTTGAATGGCAACGGTCCAAAAAAGCCAGTTTTTGTGTCATTTTAATTGCGTCCAGACAAAGCCTAGATAAGAGTTTTTAAGCTACTATTGGTTCAAGGATGGAGAGTTTGGCATGATCCCAAACATACAGATTAAGCCCCTTTTTCGTGTAAACTAAAAATTAAATTATAAGCAGATTTTGATAAAAGACGATAAAATATGGGATTAAAAAGTTGTGATTCCCATGAAATGTGGATTTAAAATTAATTGTTGATTTTGACTTAAAATTTTAAGTCACGCCAAACAAGGGCTATAAAAAAAATTGTATGCTCATCCAAGAATATACATACAAGTTACTATGTACCTTGAACATCTTCCTTTTGATGTGGCAAATGATGTAATACAACTACAAATATAACGAACGAAGCGTTGTTTTCTATAAAATTGGAGTTGACTTATATTACTCATTTTCCTCTATCTTCTCGAATATCCAATGCAATTAAATCATTTACAATCATAATATATCATGTTAATTTTATTTTGGTTCTCACTTTTTTGGATATGTGCTAGAATGCACAATGAGTCAAGTCACCGTGGTCTTAATTTATTATCTACCGATGCATACTATAAAAAAAATAAAAAAAAAATAAAAATAAGTAATTATTAATGTTATTAATTCATAATCATTCTATCATATTTTCGACTCTTTCTTTTGTCGAAAAAGTGAAGGAGGATATACACTTAAATTTAGTATTAGGTAGCAATGAAGAACTAACAAACAAAATAAGGAAAAAAAAAAAAAGAAAAGAAAAAGAAGAGAGTGACAAGTTGACATGTTTAATCATCAATTATAAGGATCATGTGTGACATTGTATCTCAAAAAGATACAATCTGTCTGATGTTACGACATCGTTTTACCTAGGTAATTAAAACAATTAAAGGTCCTAATCATTACATTATACTAGTTAAAAATAATGTTAGTAGAATTATTCTTCTAGGGTTCCATATGTTTTTGGCTTTGATCATTTCCATTCATATCAATTAACGGTAAACATTTAGGAGTCTTGCTATAAATACAGGATTTCAAAAATCATGTACCGATCGACACCACACAATAGGAGGTGGGTGGGGGGAGTTTTGGCAATATTTTATCTCACATGGGACCCACCCCACTTGAGATAAAATTCAAATTCATATGTAAATTCTGTGATTTTTTTATGTACTCAGAGCCCAGAGGTTTGTTCAACATTTATTTATAGAGTTTGTAAACTTTTAGAGCATGTATAGTGAATCTTAAAAGGTTGACTTATAAATAAATAAGTTTTCAAAATAAATAAATTTTTTATTAGTAAAAGTTGAAAATGAATAAGTTTCGTATTCAAACGCTAAAACAATAATTAATTTCAAAATCATTAAGTTTTCTTTACTTCAAAATAAGTTATTAAGATGCGTTTAAAAAAAGTTACTTAAAAGTAATTTACTTCTTTTAACTTTAGCAAAACGTGGCCCCATTTGGCTTGATGGCTTTTTTAAGAAATCAAAATGAATTTTTGAGATTCAAAAATTGCTTTGGACATGTTTGATTAATTTTATAAAAATACTTTGAGCCACATTATTTTTTTCATTATCATTTTCCTACTCATTTTCAGCCACACATTCTTCAATAAAATAATATTTTCCATCACATAAAAAAAAATTCATTTTTGACTACAAAAATGTCTACCAAACAGGGGCTTATAAGAACTTTTAGAAGACTGTTTGAGCCAAATTATTGTAGAATGAAAAATATAGCCTTTATTGGGACCCACACAAAAGATAAAAAATTTGAATTTAAATATTGATGTGATGAATAACAGTCATATTTTTCATTTTAATGAGATAATAATGTAGATCAAATGGGGGCTAAGAATCAACAAAATGTTTGGATGATAGAACATTAAGTTCATGAAATACAAATTTAATTCATGAAGTGTCTAGAACTTTCTTAAATGTGCTGGGTGCATACCTCTCCTATGAAGTACTAAAAAATTCTCGGAACCAATTATTTTTCAAGACACACAAATTAGATAATTCATCGGAGTAATGCTACCTTAGCACAAGTCGTTCACTATCACATTGTCTAATGAAATTGAATTATATTTCTAATCCAATGGATAATGTCGCAAAAGTTCAACTGCCATATAGACGAGTTCTAAGCACTACAACTGTGTAGCATTATTCATTTCACTATCCCCTTATTTCCAAAGCAAAATTAAGCTATCCATGAAAATAATGTGAAAATTGATTTTAGGAAGTTTTTTTTTCTAGTCGTATTCGTCCTAATCCATACCCTCCGCTAGAATTAAATTAATTCGCTTGAATTGGATCATACAATATTAAATTGAGTACTACTTCTTGCCGAATACTGATTTGAATAAATCTTGTCCAATTTATCATCGTCCAATCAAGCTTATCTAATATGCCATACAATTCCTCCATGATAGCATTTCAATTTTCTTCCTTATAATAGGAAACAAAAAGGGATCATAAGCCCCTGTTTGGTACACATTAAAATTTTCATTCACATTCTTCTACTCATTTTCAATCACATAATTTTCANAATAAGATAAGAGTTATTTTTAAATCAGGGAACTTATTCTCAATTTTGGGAAAAAAATATTTGATGTAAAAATTTCTTTATCTACTTATAAGTGAATTATAATCAAGCTAGATAAGAGATTTTAAGCTAGTACTGGGACAAGGATGGGGAGTTTGGCATGATCCCTAACATATAGATTAAAACTTTTTTAAAAAAATAAAAAATTGCAAGCTTAGCCAAGCATACACACGCTTACGAGTTAAAGCATACCTTGAACATCTTATTTTTATGTGACACATTGCCTTGAGATTATATCGTAGTTTGTTGTAATGACGCAACATAACAACAAAAATAACAAAGTAATTTTATGTAAAATTGAAGTTGACTTATAATTTTATATTAATCATTTTCCTCTATTTTCCTTGGTTAGTTCTATTTTTATAGGAAGATTCAAAGTAACAAAATCATTTGCAACCACAATATTATGTTAAATAATGTTGGTTCCTCTCTTTTGGATATGTGCAAGAATGCAAAATGAATTAAGTCGCGACTATCTATTTTATCATCTACCGATGCATATTTATAGAAAAAAAATGCATTATATTATGTAATTATTAATGTCATTGGTTCATAACTATTCGATCATATTCTCGACTCTTTCTTTTGCCTAAAAAGCGAAGAAGGCTATAAACTTAAATTTACTAACGAACAAAATGGAGGTAAAAAGGAGAGTGACAAAATGACATGTTTAATTGTCAATTATAAGGATCATATGGCATTGTTTCTCCAAAAGATTCAATTTGTCTGATATTACACATCGTTTTACCTAGGTAATTAGAATTATTAAAGGTCCTAATCATTAAATTATCCTAGTTAAGAATAAAAATAATAGAATTATTCTCGTAGGGTTCCATGTGTTGTTGGTTTTGATGATTTCCATTCATATCAATTGAAGGTAAAAATTAATTCCTATAGTTTGTAAACTTTTAGAACATTTTTGGATCAGTTTAAAAAGTCCACTTATAAGTAAATAAGTAAATTTTTATTTGTATAAGTTGAAAATGAGTAAGTTACTTGATTTGAAAGTAATTAAGAATTAATTTTTAAATAACTTTTTTTACTTTAAATTAAAACAATGAATAAACTATTTAAACATATTGAGAGAACTCAGAGAAGTGATGAATACAATGAGACAAAAGAAAATGATACTTTCTCCCCTTTCTTTGTCTTAAAATTGAACATTTTCAAGTGCTTATCGAGTATTTACATTATGTGGTCTCGTTCCCATATGAAGCAAGTATTATGTAAGGCTGCCTAGCAATAAAACAATAGGAGATTTTCTTGGATAGCTTTTCTCTAACTCTGTCGAAAGAATAGTTAGACCAGCTCGACTCAAGGACTGAGCTGTTGAAACTTCACAAGAAAAAATAACAAACAAGGTTTCAAACCCAACAAAGCTTGACTAGAGATCGAGAAGAGCTCGGCCAACTCGTTCTAATGATCGAATCGATTAACATGTTGACTTGTGCATAATTTCATCGATCTAGAAACATTAATCTTTTTTTTTTTTTGAGCTCTCTCTCTCCTTCTCTTAGACTCCCTCTCATCACACACAAATGGAAATGGGAATCATAATCATCCTAAGTAGATTTCATAGCATAACTTTTTACTAGCATTGTAATCTAAGTGTGACTTAATATTCTACATACTCATGAGTAATACTTTGATCTTTACCTCCTAGTCAATATGGACAGGCGTGAAAATTATTGCCCATTTTCAAATATATTGTCTAGCTATAACATAATACTAGTGGTACATAATTAAGTATGAAAAAAAGCATTTATTTCTCAAACCTAAAACAAATCGATGCATCGAGAAGTACGAAACACAACGAATATGTGATCTGAGCTCATTAATTTCAAAAGATTACTAAGACACACAAATTAACACTTTTTAATTTGGTTGAATATCGAGAACTTATTAAAAAATTCCCTATACAAATTAAAGTAATGCTATGAGTAAATAGCATTTGACATAAGGGTTCACTTAATGTCCACAGATGCCCCCGCAATAGGGGGCTGCCGTTTGGCAATTATGTCAAATGTTATGTGTACTTTTATGTACACATAGCATATTCCTACTCCTACAAATTAATATATCAAACATTTCATTAGTTGGTTTGTGCTAATTTATGTGGAAAGCGACTTGACATTAGAGTCAACAAATTTAAAAGAAAGACATAATAATTTGTATTTCTTTTCCTTTTTCTCCTGTGAGTTTTGGTCAAAAGATGGAGCAAATTGTTTACAAACTATGTCCATGATGAACTATCATGGGAGCAAGTTATGTGTGGACTAGTAATACTTTTTAAGGTATTTAATTAAAATTGAAGGGTTCAGTCCAACACACTTCTTTGACATTTGTTTGCAGAGTTCTTCCCTCTTTTCTGGGTAGTTTATGGTGTAAAACAAGAAGATGATTGACATTTCAAATCATAATTGGCACGTCAAATTGAGTATGACAATACTTTTATTCAGTTCAATTCATTTTGTCATAGTAAACAAGTCGTTTTGAGTTGACAAATATTTGTCTACGCGTAACTGGGAGAATAACCAATTTGCAAGCAGCAGGGCATAGACTTCGACCGTAAATCAAATCGAAGACCAATAGTTTTATATTGGGCACTTGTGAATCAATCATTTAGAGATGGAGGTCAATTGCAATCTTGTAAATTGTAAAGGAAAAACACTGTCACAGAAAACGTTTTCACAGAAATTAGGTACCTAATTTAACAGAATGTGGCTGTCATTACTCTCTCTCTCTCTCCAATAAAAAAGCCATACGTTATCTTTACAGAAAACAGTTCAATGTTTTCTTGATTTCACACCCCTAAAATTCCAGAAATCAATATTCATTTATAAATGGAAATAATATACAGATAAATTTGGATTCATTTGTTTTGTGACAACAACGTAACAAAATAATCAAGATTACATTTTCGGTCAACATGACTTTTGTAGTATTAATTTTTTTATTGATATATAAATAATACCAAAATATGAGAATTAAAAAAAAAAAAAAAAAAGCCCTGAAATTTCATTTTCAAAAGTAAAAAAACATATCTCAACCTAATTATATCATTAGGAAAAGGATATTGGTGGATAACTAGATTGGTGTCCAGCCCAATGAATATTTTAATCACTTTTCTCCATTCTTAATCATGTCTAAAATTGTCTAGTCGCACACGCCATTTAGGGGAAGACCTTTAAACGTGCTTGTGCATATATTCTATTCAACTTCCTTGAAATGCAACATAGACATTGTGCAAACAAATAGGGTAGAAATTGGAAATCTACCAAATGAGGCACATCCCGGTAGAAAGTTGTAACTATCATGAAAGTCAAATATTATGTAATTATACTCGAGGCTGAACATCTAGAGAGAGAGAGACCTCAAATATGCAACATACTTCCATGCCTTTTCAGAATTATCGTGTGATACATGTACCTATCCTAAATGTGGTATTAGATTGTTCTGATACAATAATCCTGCAAAATTCTTCCATCCCTTGGATGTCGAAGGACTTCCAACTACTCATAAATGCTGTCACAAATGGTACTTTTTCAAAATTTACAATGTGACAAGTATATCTTCAAGTCTGTCTAAAACAACATATACGGGAACGTGTCATTACTCTGGAACTTTGGGAAAAAGCAATACCCTATGTGCTCACCAAGTGTGGAGGCAATCAGCATCGTCTTTGAAAGTGCGTTCCCATGTTTCTGCAGCTTTACCTTGTCAGA
This sequence comes from Fraxinus ornus, assembly GCA_903798235.1. Classification (NCBI taxonomy): domain Eukaryota; kingdom Viridiplantae; phylum Streptophyta; class Magnoliopsida; order Lamiales; family Oleaceae; genus Fraxinus; species Fraxinus ornus. Next base: position 32,195 of record CAIGRF010098631.1, read on the forward strand.
ATAGGTCACATAATTGATAATACTAACGTGTGAAGGACGACGCCCTTATTTTTAATTGAACAAAACGATACAAAATGAAAACAGAAAAATATAATTTTCCTCTTCCCTACC
>CAIGRF010098631.1:36520-50030 GCA_903798235.1 Fraxinus ornus
TATGAGTAGAAAGAGTCTTAGTGATTTGCAAAATATTATGTAATTGGCTGAGCCTAGGGGGTGAGATCTAAGCCTCGCGAAAGCTTAGAAACTATCTTTCATTTTCATTGTAATTTCGTCATTAATTCAATATCAATTCTCAGTTGTTATTTTCATATAATCAGGTTCCTATCAAATTGGTATCAGAGCATAAGATTCTGGAAATATGACTCTTACAGATCGAGTTGGGATGTTGGAAACAAGGTTCGACGCATTACAGGAGGAAATGGGGGTGATAAAATCTGATCTCCAGAAAGACATGGCAGGGTTACACGAGAAATTTGATTTAGTAATGAAGAAGTTGGATGCACTAGAACATGACAGGGAGGACGAAGGAAATACGTACAGTTCGATGGATCCAGCTATGAACTCTGATGCTCCGCTCAAGACCCAGGACCAGGAGATGGGAGATGATATAAACGGCCGGAATTGCGGGGATTGTGGGCTGAAAATATTGGTTTCGGACGGAATTGCAGCTCTGTTGCAGGCAAAGAGGACGAACCGAGCTCTGTACGGTGGCCAGCAAGCTCCGGTGGAAGCTTCCAAGCCATCAGAAGTCGCGACCCAGCCCCCGGCGCTGTCGACCATGGCGTCGCCGCCGTTCAGGTTGCTGACGAGCGCTGATTTGCAGTCGAAAGGGAAAAGGTTCCACGATGTTCATTCTGTCGGTGGGTTGCTTGGAGAGGAAAGGATCTTCGACTTCAATCATTTCTCAATTGAGGAGAAAATCGAGCTGGAGGCGTTGGCAAGGCAACCAAGGAGGTGGGAAAATGTGGAGGAGCCATTGCCGGTGGTTCTCGAAGAGGAGAAGGGAAGCAATTTCATCAACTGGTTGAAGCTAATGATACGGCTTAAACCTCAAGCATTGGGCTTTATTTTAGAATTGGCCCAACTGGGGGAAGACAAAAGGTGGTTCCTGGAGCTAGCCCAATTCAATTTCAACCCATATAGAATTAAATGTAATATCAACAGCCCACTCATAAGGCCCAACCTTCACAGCCTTAGTGCCCTCAAACACTGTTTCATTAATCAATTCAGCCCAAATTTAGATCCCAACCCTCACGACAATTATTCCCATACAATTTACCAGACCTACCAAACACTGTTCACAATTTACCAAACTACGATGGCTACAGTAAGACCCCCGGAAATGACCGTGAAAAAGGGTCTGATCAGCTACAACTTTATTCCAGGCCATTGGGTTAAAAAATTGGGAAGCCCGCAAATAAGCCCAACTGGTTATGGAATTTTTTTGGATAACATCTTACTGATGGGTGGGCGATTAGCTACACAAGCTGGTGAACGATTGGCTACACAAGCTAACAGCTGCAACGAGCTTACTCCAAACAAGGTTCAGCGATATGGAATTCTGAATTTTGGAAGCTTCCACCGGAGCTTGCTGGCCACCGTACAGAGCTCGGTTCGTCCTCTTTGCCTGCAACAGAGCTGCAATTCCGTCCGAAACCAATATTTTCAGCCCACAATCCCCGCAATTCCGGCCGTTTATATCATCTCCCATCTCCTGGTCCTGGGTCNGAGAAATGTTCTATCCATATGAAGCACATTTTTTAACAATCATGATTCGACTTTACTTTTTATTATTTATCCATAAAAAAATTCTAAAATGACAAATCGAAGTAGCACAGATATGGGATAAGTATACTGCAGTAAGGTAACAAAACAATTTCAGCATTCCTGCAGAATAGCATAATTTTTTTTTGATAACCGTGGTGTCCGGGCCAGCTTGTGCGCATCTCGACTAATCCCACGGGGTCATAAAATTTACGACCGGGTACTTGTGTATATTGCTACTTCCTACCAATAAATTTCAAGCGTCCTAGAGAGGAACGAGAACATTGACATGAGCCATGATGACAAATCCTGCCTCTGTACTCATATGTACCAGAGCAGAAGGTTCATTCAGCTTGAAAAGTAACAGCGATTTAATCAAAGCATGAACATAGTGGAGTAATATGATGAATGTAACAAAATACATAGACCATAAGGAAAAGCTAAAAACTGTTTTGTTTTTAGCTAAATTGACTGTGAAAAGCTGGATTGCAATAATGTTCAATATTAGGAAATCCGAATAAATGCAATTGCTTTATGGCATGAGCCATATTTTTTCTTTTCGTTTCTTTTTGTGTTGAAGAATAAATTTAAATAAGTAAAAGTGTCCCTTCTATAATAGCTTAAACTCTTAGATAAGGTGGTTCAACATGACACCAAAATAGGAAAAGGTCTTGGGTGTTTAAACGTCACTCATTTATAAAAATTGTACGTGTCAGACGTTGATAAATGAATGAGTTTAGCATGCACGTAAAGTTGCATGTTGAAATGAGGTGTTCAACAATTTGGTAGATGAAAGATATGAACTTTATAGAAGTGTTTTTTCACCGATTCAGAAACAAGCATAACTCAGTAATCATAACAGCAGAATTTTTATAAAATTAACAGTAATTAATATTTGAAATTAGAAATAGAGAAGCTTCCAATTAATCTCTAGAGTAGAAATTTATACGGTTTCATTCAATTATACACTATTCTCAGGTTCCTTTTACATTTATATCATCAACAGTCATTTTTAGAAGTTGGCTAAAATTTTGACTGACATCTCAACCTTTGATTTAAATGATCATTTTACATCACTCACCTAGATGTCATAGTGTTGATTCTTAATTGGCATTATTGTCTACTCAATTTTTGTTGTGCGGGAGGCATGTGTAGGCATCCCTTGTATATGCATGTCAGAACGACAGAGAATTATGTGAAAGTGAAACCACATCTTCCTTAACCACGGAAAATGATAAGAAAAAATGGAAAATGTATGAAGAAGACAATTACGAAGGCAAATAAATGAAAGCTTCAATGAAGTCAATATACCAATAAGAATAATGTTACTTGTACGTAATGGAGTTACATAATAATTTACATATAAATGAGGTGTCAAAAAGAGAGTGGGAAAGTATTTTTTTTTATTTGGTTGAAGATATTCTGACTCAATCATTTCTCTCCATATCATGTGTGTGTAAACCATTATGTAAACTAGCACAACCGTGCCAATAATTACAGGTTTCTATAGATATAATATAGATAATAAATTTGAGTTAGTTGTCAATACCTGAGGAGCCCTTGTTAGGTTCACTTTTGGTCCTAGCCAATTCTTGCACCAGGAGAGAGAATAGTATGGTACCTACAAAATAAAAAAGCCATCCTTAAGTGAAACTGAAGCACCACACAATTACATACAATATTATACTCTACAAGATTCACATGCATTGGTATGATTATCATACCGTCTCATCTCCACTTGTAGCACCAGGGTTCCCTTCAACCAAATTCCCAGACCTGAATATAAAAAATCAACTACATTAAGAGTTCAGGGTATCTGAAGTTTTCCCAGTTGATGCACATCACAAATGAGTGCATCTCTCAAAACAATCTAAGCTAAGAACATATAACAATGGCAAAATCATCTCATCAAATATAGGATTATGAGATTATGTCTCACTATTATACTTGTTGAATAGGTGGCTCATATTTTTATATATTGGGGGCTAGTCGATGGAGCGGAGGACGAAGCCCCTGCGGTACAGTGGTATGGTATTGTAAAGGTAATTTCTGGATTACGGCTATATATAAACAACCTACTGTAACCCTATTCGAAGTTAGTGAATTTATTTGCGTCGTACACTAGATGTAGGCACATTGCCAAACCTCATAAATTCCTATATGTCAATCTTATTGTTCTTCTTTTCAATTTTACTTTTCACTCTACACAACACCATCACAACTTGGAATGCACCTTCTCATATTTAGTAGGGCTTCCGAAGGGAAATTGAAGAAGCGGCGACAATCTTGTAAGAAGAAATACACAAATGCTCCCAAACCCCTGAAAATCTAGTCATTTCAAACCTTCTAAATACAACAGTGGCGAGAGAAAGAGTTTCCAACCTTTAATATTTATCTTCCTTCACAATATACGGCTTAATATGCCTCCGGTTTATTATTGCTGCTAGAAAGGTTAATAGAGTTAGCATTGGATAGATAGACGTCAACTTCTACCTGGTGTTTACCTAACAACTCTTACATCATTAGGTAACTCAAACAAAATCGTATTTTTGGCAAGCATAATCTTCACGGAAAATACTAATCAATTAGGATTTTGAATAAATTATTTACCCTATCAAAAGCTGTGCAATGTTGAAAGTATCATCAGAATTCCACCTAGTGGAAGTTGATCCCATCTCTTGTAAACATGTTAACTATTAAATGAGTTTTGTAAGGTATGTGAGAAGCATCCCATGAACAAAGTTTAAGGAGGTTAAATCAAGGTGTTTTGCCGCCATAAGGTGAGATGTAGGTCTCAAGGCACTTTCAAGCTTAAGGCTTAATACCATGAATAAAATAGTTCAAAATGATTATAAGAATGCAGCCTAAAGTACAAGAAGTACATAATATAAAACCACAATAGCAAATAGAACCATTATTAACACATGAAACATTTAAATATACATACACAAATTGAAGTATTCAACATGATGTTAACATATTAGTTCACGGTGAATGATAATTAACCAAGTAGCCACAAACTAAAAGGAAAAAGGTTATTTCGGGCCAGTATGTTCGAAAGGGACAAATTTGTATTATCATTGCTTTGTTGATATGGACTGAAAGGAATTATGCAAAGAGAGATACGCATGAAGCCTAGATGGACCATTTGGAGAGTCTATCACATGATTTCACTTCTCTATATGTGTCGTTTATTTTAACCGGACTTGCCTATCGTCTTATTTTTTAGTATTTTTTTTAACTCTTCCTCCCCCATCCCCATATATATTGGTCTTTTGGAGTATTCCACAGATGGGATCTTATAAGATCAAAATCGATGGATGCATCGAGGATAATTTTGCTAGTGGTGAGGGAATTATTCAAGATCGGGATGGAGACTATCCTATGGAGACTGAGTTACAAGCTATCATGGGAAGGATTTTACTTGCTTGACGACTTGGATTAGGAGGAAACATACTCGTTTGTAGCCGTTCACTACATCACTAGAGATGGAGAACCATGGACGATTCAGATCATTCTCAAACAGACCAGACACCTCTTATTTGACAGTGAAATTGTTTCGCACACGCCGTTCACTGCATCACTAGAGATGGAGAACCATGGACGACTCGGATCATTCTCAAACGGACGAGACCTCTTATTTGACCGTGAAATTGTTTCCCACACTTATTGTGAGGGAAACCAAGTAGCCGATTCACTAACATTTGAAGTTTCATTGTTTTGCTTTTAAGAGGTCGGGTTTATGCCCCATCCTCTTTTTCTCGTGAGTTTGATTTTATATACGGTCGAGGAATCCAAACCACCATTTAGTGGAACCTGAAAACCCTTGAATCTTTGTTTGTGTTTTGTTTAAAAAAACACTAAAAAGAATAAGGCCAGCCAGAGGAAACAATCAACTGAGCACAAGCAGCAACTAGAAGAAAATACAACAATAAACTAGGCTCGGCTACCTGACTCTTTTTTTGCCACTCCGTTCGGTTTATTGCTATATATACTGCAAGATCGGAGCAACATGATCCAACAAGAAAAAAAAAACAATATCCCAAAGTGGACAACTAACTGGCAAGTGAAACTAAAAGGTAACAAAACAATGCAAGATTCCAACAACAAGTAGCACCACAAGAGAAGTAAGCACCGTCTGAAAGTCCAAAAGCTGTAATGTCACTAGTGGGGGAGGGTGGTTGCACTTCAATTGCAGAGGTAGATGGTTAGCACACGTGGGAAAAATCACTCCTCTAATCTCCATTTCCATTTTTTCTCAAAATATTATGGTAGGGTTGTATTTAGAATTAGAACAACCCAAAAAACCCTAGACCATTCTCACCTGTGAAGAAAACCAGCCCAAATGTTGAAGCTGTTGAAAAAAAAAAAGGCCCAGAAAGGGTAAGAATTAGGAGTGCACGTTTCAACCACCCTAAGTCTTGTTCTCTAGGCCGTACCTCAGTAAGCTATAATGTAAGCATTGACAAGGGAAGGGACTTAAATTACAGCCCCTAGGAACACCTCACACAGAGGTGCAACTCAAGGCACGTGCCTAAACATAAAGCTGCATGGCATTAGAACAATTTTATTCTTAAGTTAACTGTATGGTTTCTCCATTAATTTTAAGATATGAGGTCATCCCTTTGGCTTCTACTATCATAAAAGTGCTTTAGCAACAACATGCTTGGTTAAGCCGATTAATTTCCACACAGCTTTCTCTTCATAATTCAATGTGTAGCACAAATATTTTGAACGTGGTCTGTAGAAAAACATTTAGAAAGAAATACCAGGACCATATCATTAAGTGAAGAAGAGTGGATTGTTGCTCAGAACTCCGAGGCTCAATTAAGAAAGGATTTCTGGGATCTTCAGTCACAAAGTCAAGACAAAAACCTAATTATGCGGCAGACTGGCAGTCATCATGCCTAATGCCATTTTGAACCATAAAAGACTGAAATAAAGTTGACGTATATTCTTTGGCATTATCACTTCGAAATCTAGAACCCTAATTTCTCTGATACCATGTAAGTCGAGAGAATTCACTTTGTATATTAATTGGAGAAACGATTCCTATATATACAAAGATTAGGAAGCTATTTAAGGTAAATGTACAAATTAGGAAAACCTAAAATTCACGCTAATTAGTATCTTAATACAACATTTAACAAGCACAAATATTTTGAACGTGGTCTGTAGAAAAACATTTAGAAAGAAATACCAGGACCATATCATTAAGTGAAGAAAAGTGGATTGTTGCTCAGAACTCCGAGGCTCAATTAAGAAAGGATTTCTGGGATCTACAGTCACAAAGTCAAGACAAAAACCTAATTATGTGGCAGACTGGCAGTCATCATGCCTATTGATACGCTGATAGGCATAACAAATTAGTAAACATGGCACTCGTCCAGTATGTTACGTGAATAGGGAATATAATATTTGTCGTTTTGAATTTCAACACCTATGTATATTACAACAATTTGACAGTAGTGAGTCTCGGCATGCAATTAAAAAACTTTGCTGGTTAGGGATTACTAAGAAGTTTAATTTACCCTTGATTAACATTCCCATTAACCCCTCCAGGCCGCCACATGAGGAGAATGAGAACAAATTTGATGAACGACAATTTGAGATTTTCTAATATTTTTGAAGTAAAACCAGATGGAACAAAGCAACCGAGTTAAATCTTTCCAGTATAATTCATCACATTATGCAGTTCAATTGTGTAGTTGACGGTCACCTGGAATATAAAGATCCTTCAAACTCATAAACGACGTCAGTTATGATCCAGTTATCAGGATAGGGCTTCCCACTTGGCGCAAAATAATAACCAACCTGCTCCCTCACACGAAAGATATCATAACTTTCATCAACATAAAGAATAGGAATAAAATCATTATTAAGAAGTATCAGTTTTAGAATTCACTTCTAGAAATATGCAGGAAAATCAAGAAACAAGATTGACCTCAGTTTTTGAATCTATTCCGTAAATACAAAAGATGTTCTTAAGAGGTGGTCTGTCCCAAGGTGTTAAAGGATTTAGAACTGGATCACCATGGTATGACCTGCAATATACTGGAATTAGAAAACTCAGTGTGGCACTTCAATAATTAATGATATCATTTGTTTGAAAGAGATCAAGGGGAAAATATGAAAAGAACCAGTTATAGCTCATTTGATAAAGTTTCTCGCAAGTAATCAGATGAAAAGTTGAAGCTACCTGGAAGTAAAAGTTGTAAATACAGGTTGAAGACGTATGACAATATTAAAATGGTCGAAAACGTGATATCATGTGTTGGATCTACATATTACAAAAAAAGTTGACCAGAGTTTTGAAGAGGAAAAAGTAACAGGATCAGGTTCCCTTGCAGCTGGGAAATAGGAACTATAACTTAGTACAGAAACATGGTCAAGTGAAAGTACAGATACACAGCCTCGGCGATAACTGACAACTCACTCTTCTAGTTGGTACAATAGCCTTTGACTATCAGCATCATATTCAGATATGGTTTTGAAAAAGGTTCCATCTGACACTTCACGGGCAGAAAAGGATAACTGAGTTGGGAATCCATAGTCCATTCCGGACATGTTCGCCTGTTCTACTTCTATAAACGAAGGATAAGCTTTATCTCCTGCCAGAATAGTAAAAATTTCCGATTAGCGTGGTTAAGTATAAAGTGTATCGCAGCACATTGAATCATCACAAACAAATAAAGCACACCAGCACATGAGACTATATGGCATACCTCGGGCTGAAGGAATTTCAATATTGATAATATTTGTTGGCCATCCAGAGTAGTTTGTTTGAAACTCGTGCTCATCACAATGATATGCATGATGACCTTTTTTGTTCCCGTCAGAGAAATGCTTCCAGTATACATTATCTGTTCTACAATGTTTTGAAAATGGCATCATCCACATTGAAGAGCCAAATGAATTGAACATCATTCGAGCTGTTCCCTGATAACTTGCCAAATTATATGATGAAAATGTGTTAATGCAGGAGTCAAAATCCTATAGTGCCACAGTAGAGTAATTGTGAAATTTTTCGGAACTGGGAAAAGATTTGCATTCAAAATAATTCCTAGGATGTTGCTTAAATTATTCACAATAACAAAACTCTCTCAGGAAAATAGTAATACTAAGAAACGAGAAATATAATTTTAACTTTATGAGAAGAAAGTTAAAAACTGAAGAGGTTGGATAACTCAGTATCTTATGCCCTTTCTAATCCTGAGGAACTCGTTAGAAATAGGCCATGATAATAAGTAAGTCAACCTACATTACCAATACATTTTAGTTAAATACAAGTAAATGTGTTAATCATACTAATAAATCAGGCATCTTTTTCTGTAAGGTGTGAAATCTTTAAAACAAAAGTATATCATAACAAATAAATAAGAAATGAAATTAAACCTCGGAGACAGGAAGCCCGAATGTGAATCCAGATAGTATTGCTTTGACTGTCTGGGTTGCACCAAGAAGAGGAGCTCCTGAAGCCAAAGTGAGGGAAGAACAACACATAATTGCATGGCTTTCTGACCAGCATTATTTTAAAGATAAAACAAAGTTAGAGTGGCGTAAGCATACCAACAGCAAAGTAGGCATGAATATGTTTATCTAACCACTTGATATACATTTTGGGGGCAATTTCTAATTTCAGCCACTCCAGAAAGTATCTGAAGACATTGTTACCCAATGAGTGAGCAAAAACTATTGAAGGGCCACCACGCAGCTTAAGAGCAGTTTCAAAAGTCATCCTGCAGCAAGTAAAACAAAGCAAACGTCTGATTGAAGTTCCAACCTTTGTCTGGAAAGAAATGGGCAATAAAGCAGGAGCAGATCTTGCAAAATAAATCGAAGAATGTTCAGAAAATTTGTTAAGATTGCTAACGTCATCAACACTGCTTCAGATATTTTCATTTTTCCATGCCTGGAAAACTCAATGGTTCCTCGTACAAATTTTTAACATCTATGTACAACAAGCATGATCTCGTCACTTATAATTAGTGAACTGCCTAGACATAGGGAAACAGACATAAATGAATTAAGAATCCACACAAATACACAAATAAAGTAAAAGGGGAGAGAAGATCCACACCGAATCTTATAAATTTCTTTAGGATGCAAATTACTTTTAAAATAATGAAACAAAAATAGATAGTGATTCTGAAACATTTTATATAAAGAATTGGATCCTAAAATATTTCTTATAGTGACTTTCTTTTCTTTTCTCCTTTTTTTTTTTTTTTGGGGGAGAATTTCATGATCTGGATATGTGCACTTTTTTCTTCATCAATTGCAAAATACAAGGATGCAGCAATAAGATCAAATGCTATGTAAAATGCAAATCAGTTAAACAGAATTCAAGAGATAGGAAGGATTGTGCAAACTTTAGTTTATGAAAATAAAGGTCACGCTCTTCAAGTTTTGATGGTGACAATCTCCAGTCATATGGGACCGCAATTATTGAATTGGGCTCAATACCAAACTCAATGCACCATTTAACCCATTCTTTCCACACTGAAGAAAGAGGACCTATAATGATGGGGATATTATCAGCAGAAGATGAAATATATCAAACATGTCAAAGTACCATAATAAAAAATATATACATTATGCTGATCATTAAAATCATTCAGCAAAAAACAACATTTAGAAATACAGTTTTCAATTTACTGAGACTTCAAACATAACTTTTATATATAATATTTGATTATCTAAGTTAATCCACGGTGAAAAAATAAAGTGTCACACAGATGAATCCAAGATGAAACATTGGCATAAAGGCACAACTTCACAGTCCTAAAAATTTATAACTGTAATGTGAAGAGTAGAACTATATTCCTTCTCTAGAAATAATTTCCATGAAGACATCTAAACAGAGTACAATTCTGAAATTACTACATATAAGACTCATTACATGCGGATGTGTCAAAGAAAAAAAGTGTGTGGTTACCAGACCAGCATAAAAGGTTATACCTGTAATGTAGCCTGGATCAAGCTCTGTAATAGCAGAAAGACCACTGTCAGGGCGAGACTTGCATTCAGGGTGATCTGTTTGATTGTAAGGTTCCAGTAACATACACTTAAGCCAGCAATTCACAGCAGATAGAAGCTGAAACATGTACGACATTACCACTGAATCAGCCACTTCAAAAGGGATAAGCAATTCACCACATTTGGAGGTATAGAGACATTCTCTATTTTAATGGCTTGATTTAAGATTTCTGCCACTAATATGTGGTCTATATTGATTTCATTTAAAATACTTGTTAGAAAAGGAAGAGATTTGAATGAAGGAGGAAAAAGAAAAATTAAATTTGTGTGAAATTAACTTAGAATGTCCAATGATTGTGTGAAGTTTGGTGTATTAAACTATTAATCGCAAGTTATGTTCACAATTTCCATTGTAATTGAGATGCTTATTTCTTTCGAACAAAAATACTTAAGGCCAGCACTATTGGAAACAGTGTCGTATTAAGGAGAGTTGACTGGGCTCAGATAATATGTGAACGTTAAATTGTTCACTATGGCCATCAATTTTATAATTGCGTGTTCTAATATCTGTCAAACAACAATAAGTTCATGCTAATAGTATGAAATGTACAAATAACATTAACAAGGTTCGAAAATCACACAACTAAAATGCTGCAAGCAGGAAATTTATGCAAACAATCAAATCAAGCACTTAAAAATCAACCAAAAACCACAATTACTAGACCTTGAACACAGAAACTGTAAAAAAAAAAAAAAAAGGAACAGAAATACGAAAAATGAAAATGAGAATCAACGTACTTTGGTGGTATCAAGCCAGACTAAATCGAGGGGATTAAAATCGAGAGGAGAGTAAGGACAGTCCAATATTGACCATGCTCTTAGCTGAGTGGAAGCAAATCCTGGAATTATAATCCCCGATAGTTTCACGTTCTCTCCTATGAGATCACCGCTATTGTCTCCGTTTTCCTCGCCGCCAGTCGCCACCGTGAGGAGGAGAAAGAAGACGGCGAACTTTGCGACGTGGCTTTCTCTCATGGGCGAAGTGAGAGTTTTGAAGACCGGTGTGGCGGACTGACTATTCAGTTGGGACTTGGGATATTCTGAGTATTAAAATTTGCTGCCGTGGTTCACAAAATAGCCCCCTTTAAAGAGTTACTGAAGAGTACAGCTTGTTTGGCCAAGTGGCTCGTGCTATGTGGGTATTAGGCGGGCGGCTCCAAACTCTGAGTAGGTGTTGAAAGTAACACTTTTAAAAACCTAACTTAGAACGTGTTTGGCGCATATTAAAATGAGAAAATGCATTCTTTTGAAGTAATATAATGACGAATATGTGGTTGAAAAAGAAAGAAAAGTTATTAGTGTGATGAAAAATATTATTTTATTAAAGAATATGTGATTAAAAATGAGTAAAAGAACGAGAATGAAAAAAATAATGTGATCAAACAGGGCTAAATCTCCTTTTCATTTTTCAGAAAGTTTCAGTGAAAAGTACTGAATGATTGAGGTTAGATTCCTAATGTACAGATTATGAAATGATGTCAAATCCATGGGTGTTAACAGAAGCAAAGAACTTGTCTCGAGCAGCCATCTTTCACTGTTTATATAAGGATTTTGCTAAAGATACCCGGAGTGTTACACTCCGGGTTACCCGCCCCTCACATAAGTGAGGGGTCCACCGTGGGTCCCGAGAATAGTAGATTGATGAAAAATGTGTGGTTAAAAAAGAAGAAAAAGTTATTGATGTGATGAAAAATATTATTTTATTGAAGAATTGTAATTAAAATTGAGTAGAAGAATGAGAATGAAAAAAATAATGTAGATCAAATAGGACTTAATAGATTTGCACGTGCAAAAACGTGATATAACTAGTTAACAACCTAACAACGGGGGAAATTTCGTTTTTCATCCCAAACTATTAGGTCAGTTACAATTTCATCCATAATCTAATTTGTTTGGCAACATAATTCCTAACTTACAACCCGTTTGTTTTACATTATTTTGACATGAATATTAATTTTTTGACCTTTTTTTTTCAAAAAAAGTGGGTCCCACCCTGAGATATAGTGGTCAAATATTGCGGCTGATACCCTTGAGCAATGGTAAAAATTCTCCTTAAAATGTCAAACAAACATGGGCTTATAATTGTAGGTGTGCAGTTAGTAATTTCCGTCAGAAAAATCAAAAAGAAAAGAAAAGCTAAAAAAATTCATAATCCTCACCAACCATCCTACGTCACTGCTCCATCTTGTCCCACGTCTCCATCCACGCCATCACCGATTTTCATCAATGCAACCAACACATCATCTGTCGCATGCACAAATCACTCAAGAAAATTATCATCATCCTCGTTGACACATTCCAAAAGGACAATTGTGTTCTTCTGAACCATTTTATAATTGTTTGTTTCCTTTCTTATTTTCTTTTTTTATATTCACGTTAAGTTTCATGACCATTTTACCGTTAAGAAAAAGTGAGCATGTTGTGACGGACCGCTCTTTCGACCCCTAGGTTCCTTACAGTCTCCGAGACAGCCTCCCACACACATGAGCCAACATGCCAAGATAAGCACAACATACATTAGGAAGGAAGATTGCGACCATTCCTGGATGATAGACACCATTAGTGCACTTTCTGGTAATTTGATCTTGAACTCGTAATTAACAATCTTGTCGTGCCATGTGGATGGTAGAGTTCATTGATTTCATGACAAGAACAAGCCATAGCAAGGTTTGGATAATGGACTCAGGCTGTCCATTTCACATGACACCAAGAAAGGAATTTTTCATTGATTACAAACCGATTGATGAAAGCAAAGTGCTGTTGGCAAATGACAACACATGTGAAGTGATTGGTGTTGGTTCTATCAAGCTGAAAATGTGGGATAGATCTTCAAGAGTTCTAGGTGGAGTAAGGCATGTAC
>CAIGRF010098631.1:53211-77824 GCA_903798235.1 Fraxinus ornus
GAGTGACTCGGAAGGTGTGTAGTGTGACAGAAACTGGAGTTTATGAAGATATGGGGGGCTTTTCTTTGAACTCAGAGGCTGCGTAGATGACATTTTTGTTTATAAGATATTCTGGTAAAGCTATGGAGGGGTCGATTTTGTTTATAAGGGAGAGAGTGTGCGCGTGTGATAGTCATTGCGGCTGTCGGTTGCCAGCTGCGAAGTGGAGCAGAGGATGGAGTTGTGATTTGTGAAGGAGGTTTAAAGAACGAGCTGGACCTGGCGCTGGAATTGGGCCGTTGTGTATAATATATTGGCTTTTGGGCTTTCTCTCTTGGGCTAAGACTTAGACTATAGCTTTAAAAATAAAAAATAAAAAAATGAGTCTAGAAGTTCAGGGTGGGATGTGCCCACCCTGGGGCTTACTGGGCTCCGCCCCTGTCTGCAAGTAAGTTATTTTCTATACGAATTTGTGTGTGCTTTTAATTTATTTTGGAGATTTTCTTGGCACTTTTTTTATTCAATTTCATTTCCTTTTTTGTTTAATGTAGGTTTTGCATTCCCCAATTAGGATCAGAATGCCCTACATGCAAGCATTTGTTTGTTGATGGAGGTATTTAATTAATAAAGTCTCTTTACAATCATAATCTTTCTTAAATCTACCCTTTTCATCTTAATTTGGGTTTGCAAGAAATTAATTTGGAAAAATAAACATGCGGGATCAAATTTAAGAACCCTATAATGCAAAAATACGTGCGGGAGTTAGATATTTTCTTCTTCTTAATGCCATTCGTAGCTAATTAATTTATATTAATTTTTTGGGGATATTTTATCATTGGTCCCAAACCTATTGTCTAACTAGTAATTTGGTCTCCAAACTTTTGAAAAGAGCAATATGATCCTCGACCTTTTATTATAGTTGCACAAACTGTCCCAAAAGATGAAGATTGTCCAAATTTTCTTCAAGTATTATGTATCCCTCATGAAACAAAAGCCTCATTTCAAAATTTTAAGTAACTACTCAAGTTGAGAAACAAAATTTAGCTTTATAATTGTCAAGATGTGAGGGTTATATCACAATTTAAGAGTCCGTTTGGTAGAGATTAAAATTGAAAAATTAGTCGTTATTGTTGATTTTTATTAGACGAGTGAGACCCAATTAGTCCCCAACACCTAAAACACTCGCTGCGTCTGTGTGTGTATGTAATTGAATGAGATTGGTTTTAGGAAGTATAAATTACGGTGATTAGAGGTTGAAATTTATGTTAAGTGTATTAATCTAATTGGTTTCTTTTTTAGAGTATAGAGTCTAATTTCCCCAAAATAAAAAAATGAGTCCAGAAGTTCAGGGTGGGCTGTGCCCACCCTGAGCCTTACTGGGCTCCGCCCTTGTCTGCAAGTAAGTTATTTTCTATACGAATTTGTGTGTGCTTTTAATTTATTTTGGAGATTTTCTTGGCACTTTTTTGATTCAATTTCATTTCCTTTTTTGTTTAATGTAGGTTTTGCATTCCCCATTTAGGATCAGAATGCCCTACATGCAAGCATTTGTTTGTTGATGGAGGTATTTAATTAATAAAGTCTCTTTACAATCATAATCTTTCTTAAATCTACCCTTTTCATCTTAATTTGGGTTTGCAAGAAATTAATTTGGAAAAATAAACATGCGGAATCAAATTTAAGAACCCTATAATGCAAAAATACGGGAGTTAGATATTTTCTTCTTCTTAATGCCATTCGTAGCTAAGTAATTTATATTAATTTTTTTGGGGATATTTTATCATTGGTCCTAAACCTATTGTTAACTAGTAATTTGGTCTCCAAACTTTTGAAAAGAGCAATATGATCCTCGACCTTTTATTATAGTTGCACAAACTATCCCAAAAGATGAAGATTGTCCAAATTTTCTTCAAGTATTATGTATCCCTCATGAAACAAAAGCCTCATTTCAAAATTTTAAGTAACTACTCAAGTTGAGAACAAAATTTAGCTTTATAATTGTCAAGATGTGAGGGTTACATCACAATTTAAGAGTCTGTTTGGTAGAGATTAAATTGAAAAATTAGTCGTTATTGTTGACTTTTATTAAACGAGTGAGACCCAATAACGACTATATTTTCAATTTTAATTGAATTTTAATCGATACCAAACGAGCTCTAAAAGAGATTCAGATGGTTTTAGGTGTTGGGGACTAATTGTGCTTCTATAATGATAGACTTTGGACTAATTTGCCATCTGGACATAGGTTGGGGGCCAATAGTGAAATTTTTCCCAATTTTTATCGTTATCATTAGGGCACTCTCTACCAATCTAATTGTTGTAATATTTGAATAAATTGATTGATGCATGTTGCGGAGACGAGGTCAGTTCCGCTCTTGGAGAATACCATTACCATTTACAAAAGCATGGACGCTACTTATAATTCTACCATCTTCCCGCATTTGTCTAATGGTAACGCCAGCAATAGTTTATCATTCAAATTTCAAGCTATCATTATTTACATATTTTCTTGATCCCAATTCGATATGGGCAATGTGGATGTTACTTAATCGGTATGATTAATTCAGATTCTGGAAAATCATTGAACTGGTGCTGGGAATCAGATACTATCCTCGATGACAAAACAAGAAAGAAACTTGACAAAGTAGAACCTCAAGGAAGTGATATAGGCAGCAGAGATGGGGTATGATTCAACCCTTCTAGTATATTAAATTAGAAGTACAACACCACTCCGTATCTTTTAGAAATTTATGTATTTTATTCGAATTTTGTGTTTTTCTATTATTATTTTTATACTTTATAATTCATAGGAAACTGCTCAAACTTAAATGATGTGCATATTCTTCTGGATAAAGTATGCACAGCTATTGAAGTGTTCCTCTTCAACAGGGGAACACCATTAGTATGTGCTGTACATGTATGATTGTTAAATGGTCAATTTTTTTTCTTTTTCTTTTTTTCTTCCTCTTTATAGAGGGCTTCTGATAAATGCCCTCTGTCGATTGTTGTTCTTTGCTTGACCGGTTCATTTTTCCATGCTTTCCTATTAGTTGACTGTGAAAGGGCCTGGTAACAAAATTGAGGAAATTAGACCAAACAAAATTATGGAATCATATCAATCTATAGTCAACTATGTATGCAATCTTGCTAAGCTTATCTATCTATATAGTTTTAGCATTTAAATCATAAATTCTACTATTGAAATTTTCATGCTGTTGCAAAATTCAACAAGCAGAATTTTTGAGCTAACGTGAGAAATATGTTAGTTTCTGAACATGCCAAACTGTTGCGGGACTATATCATCTATCTTTAAGCAGCTGTTGTTCACAAGTGCAGAGTTCTACACATAGAGCCAAAAGATTAGTCGACGGTGATTTTGATACAGCTCCTGGTGAAATAGCTGATAGAACTTTCCATCAAGACCCATTGCACACACGGGATGATGCTAAAAGACAAAAAAAACATGATTATGGGTTGTCTAAATCAGTTGGTGAAGGATTATCGTCTCCTGATGACAACACAACAGTTTCCAACCTTAATGGGGAACTCCGTGATGCACCAAACATAGACAGAATTTCTTGCTCCTTCTGTCATTCTTCTAAGCAGACAGACGTAAGTTTCAACATGAATAATGTCTCTTATATTTTAATCGTTATGCGAGTCTCATGCTATCGACTTTCTGTTGTTGCCAATAAAAGATTGTGGATTAGAGGTAAAATGTATCTCTATATGTTTGAATTATTCTTCTTTTCTTTGAACTAATTTATTTTTCCTACATATTGTAGTGGACAGGACCAGTGCTTTACTATGCCAAGGGAAAGGAAGTAGTAGGAGATGTCACTGCTCTAGCTAAGACCATTCCGGTCCACAGTAAATGTCTTGAATGGTATTCACGGGAATATGCTTTATGCTCCGAGATTGGATCTTCATGTTAGACTTATCAACTATAATCATACAAGGGCAATATATGTTATGCCAAATTGAATATTTCCCTGAGATAGAAGCTTCTTTCCATCTTTGAGAAGTTCTCTTGCCAACTGAAGACTTCTTCATATTATAATGCTCTTTCCGAAGTATGAACTCACTCTTGAATCATTATAGATAGTGGAGGGTTTTTGTTGACACCAAGTTGAGCCTGGATTTGTTCACATCATTGTTTTATCTCTTGTTCTAAATTGTTATACTTGCCCTAGGGGGACTATATCACAATATTCAGTATTATAAATTATTTATTGCAGGACCCCTCGAATTTATTATGTCGGGGAAACAGCAAAGAATTTGGAGTCTGAAGTGGCAAGAGCTTCTAAGCTCAAGTGCAGTGGATGTGGGTTGAAGGGAGCAGCACTTGGTTGCTTTGTTAAGTCCTGCCGTAAAAGTTATCACGTGCCTTGTGCTGTTGAAATGCTGGATTGCAGATGGGACTCCGTATGTTAATTCTATTACGCACTCATGATCTGTTGAAATTAAATCCTAATCCTGCTTTATCTGAGCTTTATATATCATAAAACCAACATACAGGAGGATTTTCTAATGCTCTGCCCAACTCACAACTCTGCTAAATTCCCAAGGGAGAAATCCAAATCTCGAGAGTTCGGAAGTGTCAAAAAGGATTCCTTGTCCACTAAAATGTATGGAGGTCTTTTTATTGTCTTTCGTATGCGACCTTTTTTTTTCCTACAATTAGTAAATTTACTATTCATTTGAACAAATGTAGTTGCTTTTGGAGAAATCTTACTGGACTTATTTCCATGGTTTTGTTCACTTGTATAACTCAGGTGGTGGGACGTGAAAAGAGATTTGTGCCCTCCTTTGGCTAATATACCCGTGCTTTAAGTTGCTTTTTGCGTAATCCAATACTGAGGAATTTGAGTGACAAATTCTTATTCTGCAACAACCAAGTCCTTTTTCATTTGTTTCAATTAATATGTTGTCAAATAATGGTTTGAGAAAATATATATACAAGAAAACCAAGGTCATCTTTGCTTTTCTCATGTTTTTTGATCTGAGAATGTCTTACTGTAATATTTCTGAAACTTACTAAAGAATGATGCTCCATTGGAAGTCGATTGTCGGAAATTTTGACTGGTCTTCTCATATCTTTTTAGTGTCACAATAAAGAGTTCTGAGGTTCATCAAGTTGAGTCATTTGACAAACTACAAAATATTATTTTGATTTTGGCTGGTTGAAATTGGTTTATCCAGTTGCATTTATTGGCCATTTCTAAATTGATGTAAAGTCTTATATCATTGGTGCAGATCCTCTAATGTGTTGAGATTTTGGGAAACGTCACCTACTGGACCAAAGAAATGGTTTTTCTGTGGATCTGCTTTGTCTTCAGAAGATAAGGTTGGTACTACTGAATATTAACTGTGATATAATAATTATGAAGATCACTGGTGAAGTAGAAAGATCTCAGAGATATTTTACCATATTATTGATTCAGTTATTTGTAGTATTGAAGTTCAAAATGCATAATTAGATTTGAAGAATTTCTCAGACATCTCTCACTTGTAAAATATTTCTCTTTTTAGATTTGTACATTGAAAGTGATTTTTCCTTTTTCCCCTTCTCTGGTAATTGAAGATAAGTATGTTTGAATAAGTGCCATTTTCACCTCAGATTGGCCATTTCACCATAGAGTTCTTGGTTATATACCGTGCCTGAGTAGAAATGTCAAACAGCCTAATTATTCCCTTTTGATTTTGGGTATGCAGTATTTGCTGGTCAAGTTTGCAACCATGTCTGGAGCTACTGTGTTCAAGTTTTGGAACCCAAAAGTTACACATGTAATTGCAGCCACAAATGCAGAGGGGGCATGCTGTAGATCTTCCATATTTCTCACGGCAATTTTGAGTGGACGATGGATCCTTACAATGGATTGTAAGCCCCATGTACATTTCCACTTGTGTTCAAGCAGCAAGTTTTTTTTCCTTCCTTGGCCATTTTGAGTTCCATCCGTTTGAAACATGTATAACTTCGGCTATTTTGAGAGGACTCAAATATTTTCCTCAATGATTTTTCTCCTTTTGATTGGGCATAATGATAAAAATCAAGAGTTGGTAAGTTATCAAATGACTCGTTCCATTGATTGGGCAATAACTGCATAGATCTACACTCAGACTAAACAAAGAAAATCTTGAAAGAGATGATTGGATAATTGTTTTGTTTGACTTGTTGATCATTCTAGCGATTCACAGTACAAACCATTTATTTTCAGGGATAAAAGTTTGTATGGAAGCAAATCATCCTATGAATGAAGAACCATATGAAGTTAAACAGGACAATCATGGTTGTTGTGATGGCCCCAAAACTGGCAGACTTAGGGCGTCAACTAGTGTAAGAGTTACTAATTTTGCAAAAGAATGCTTTCTGTTCATTGTTGTTATTGTACTACATTTAAACATCATGTATTAGAACAGGAAGTCACAGATCTAAGGATTGGGTATTTTTAAGATTTAATGCAAATCTACATTATTGTTGTCTTATGAATGATGAAAAAAGAGACATTAGGCTTTAGCCAAATGTTGTCGCGATCTAGAGGTACTAGATTGTAAAAATTTTTGCTATATGTTCTCAATCACTTTGTTGAGAATCCCAACTTGTGTAGATGCATTTGTAACTAGAAAGCTAGCACTATATGCTGAACAACTTTTTATTGTTACACAGGCACCAAAGCTTTTTCATGGTTTGAAGTTCTATTTTACTGGGGATTATGTGCCAGCTTACAAGAACGAACTTATTGATCTAGTTACAGTTGGTGGGGGTACAGTTATTGATAGCACGGAACAGATGATTGCACAAATGCAAGAGACTCGAACAACTTCTACATGTTTTTTTGTTTATAATTTTGGTTCCCGAGAAGGATGCATATCAGAAACAGCAAGTTCACCTTATATGCAAAGATTAGCAAAAGCACAGAATGTAGCCAAAAACCGTGATTCTCAGGTCATTCCACACACATGGATTTTGGAATCAATAGCTGCATGTCGGTTGCTGCCTTCTATTTGCTGAGAATCCTATGCACCTTTCTCCCTTATTTTGGATGACATAATTTCAGTTAGTTATTATTTTGGTGTGCCTTAGGAATTGTTATGTAGGAAGATTTAATGGGAATGTCTGAGATGTTGTCTACTGTTTGATACAATGCACTGTAGATCACCGTGCATGGTTACGGAATTAAAGAAGTTATAATTTTGTCCAATGTCATTGTGTAGACATAGTGCTGTCCAATTCGTGTGTATATTTTAGAAAACAATCCTAGAAGGACTGAATGGGCTTAATGGGGTGGTTGAAATGTTGGACTAAATAACTTGACTAGATCAATGAGTAAAAGGTTTAAATCTTGTCCAATGTTCTATGCAGCTGCTATAAGTTTTGATTACTGCATACCAAAGTGTGCAACTTGTCATAGAATATTGAATTATTTATATGGAGATACATGCTTTTCTACATTGCACAATAATATGCAATAACAGTATGTTAGTCCAGTGATGTAACCAGTTACGTGTAAAAGTATTGACCACGCCCAACCACAAAATGTTGAGAAAAGGGAACTAGAGATTTAGAGGAGAAGCCTGTATGCGTCCTAGCCAGACATAGCTCTCCGATTGAAGTGCAACCACCCTACCCCATCAATGACACTGCAGCTTTTAGATTTTCAGATGTTGCTTGCTTTTCTTTTAGTGCTACTTGCTGGTGATTTCTTGTGTCTACTAGTTTCACTGTATTTTAGAAGACATACAATGGAACGATGCCAACATTTCTCGTGATGCATTATCACTCACTCAAATGAGCAATTTTGTTATTGGAAGGAGATCGTAATGGCATTGGCAAGCTATGAAGATATAAAACGAGAGAAGATGAAGAATATACTTATCTCCGGCTATTTTATAGGCCATTGGACACGATTACAAAAATATTCTCTCGTAGAAAGTGAACACCACAAATTTTGTTCTCGATTACAGGGAGCGAATCAAGGTGTAATGATTGTTCTCATTTGGACAACTGTCTTTGAAGTTGATGACATTGAGCCCATCAATAATCTGTCATATAATATTGTTTAGATTGTCGAGTGTCTACTAAACTCGAATACCTATTATATTTCTCATTATTCTAATCATGTTGAGTCTTCATGATCAATTAACTCATGTGCCTATTATATTTCTCATTATTCTAATCATGTCGAATCTTCATGATCAATTAACTCATGTGACTGATGATGATAGTCGCGTAGCATAGTATAGTTGCAAATGTAATATGTAGTAGGTTAAAAACATGTGACTGATGATGATAGTAATATGTAGTAGGTTAAAAAAGATTTTGAAGAGTCAAATACCATACATTTGAAAAGTGAAATGCATTTGAAGCCCAAAAATTATTGTCTTTCTATTTCGAATACCCACCACCTCTCCCCTCTCTCTCTCTCTCTCTCAATTTCCCACCCAAACCCAAGAACCTTGAACCAGTGAAAACCCTGAAACCTCAAAAAACACACGAAAATGAAGAAAGATAACAGTAATATCGGAGACTCAGAACACGGGAAGGGTGCTAAACCCATGGGCTCTTCTTCTCCAAAAACTTGGCCACTCATATGCGCCATTTGGTATTTCCTCCATGACTCCATTATTTTTTCGTATGATAAATCGATGTATGCATTACTTATAAGCTTATTAATTGTTTGGAATGTTGACGTTGTAGTCTGCACTTGCTAAATAAACCCACGTTGCTCCCCTGCAATCTCGTCTTCTGCAGGTGTGAACTTTATATTGCGTTTTTGTGTGTGCATTTAGTCGTCTTTTTTTTTTCATTTTTTGGTTTTTTGTCCCTTGTGTGATTCATGTTCCTTTTTTTTTTTTTACTGTTCTTTGAAGTTTTCATATTTAAAGTATATATTTTTGTTCGTGTAAATTTTACATTCCGAAATCGAGCCATTTAGGATCAGAATCAGTTTGTTGATAGAGTTACTTTAGTATAGTCTTTATTAGATTTTTATAGCACGGAACAGAAATATCTTTGGCTAATATTTTTTCATTATTCTTTCCTTTTCATCCTAATTCAAGTACTTCAGAAATTTGTTAGAAATAGATAACAAGCCAAATTTTAGGAACTTTATAATCTGAAAATCTGAGTTGATATTTCGGCTGGGCAATTTTTTGAATTTTGTCGTGAGGTTAATTAGCAGCATAGTGGTTGTTTGGATTGCTACAAATGATCTTGGCATGTTGCATGAGACCACTGTAGGCGTGCAAAACAAGAGAGCCACTGCTCTTCGGGGCGGTGTGGTGGACAAATAGGTAGAAATATTCCGAGATAGATCACGAGGAATGTTAGGGTTGTCTAAGAAATCATATATTAATAAAAGTTTTAGAGAGATTCAAGATGGAGAATTGCTTTGTCGTTCCATTTCAGAAGGGAGACAAATTCAATCTTATGCAATGTCCAAAGAATGAATTGGAAGACACACTTAAGGTTTCAGCAATAGAAAGTTGCAATCCAAAGCTTTTCTCTTACTAAATTTACGAAAAAACTGAGGAAATTTTCAATATTACTTCAACACGGCTCAGGGACTGTTTTGTTAAAAACTGTAAAATAGAATACTTACGGCAAGGTACTTCTAAGGATAAGAAGTTGATTTTGAACATCTTTAGATACTTTTTTGGAAGTATTTATTTGGCTACAAGATCTTTTTAAAATAAGTTGACCAAAGAGAGCTTTTTGGGGTAGCTCTTCTACAAGAAGTAAAAGCAAAAGCCCTGCCAAACAGCCCCTTAATATGTTAAAAATGGCATCTACATGGCATAAAGTAAATAACATAAAATTTAATGGCAATAAAGATGGTTCAATCAAATGATGTAAAAAAAGTAGAAGACGCCAAAGCAATTTGTTGCAACAAACCCTACCAGAACAAAGTTAAACCTCTAATCTTCAACCGGAACGAGAGCGGCTAAGAGCGGAAGATATTCAAAGGCCACATTGGAGAGAGAGAGGTGAAACTTGGAAGTTGATCAGACGCTCGTGATTGATCGTGAAATAGTTGCCACCATGAGTGAGCGTTCTCTCTTTTTGTGCAAAAAATGGAAATATGCATGGACTGTTTTGGGTGTTAAATTTGGGATGGATTTTTTGCTGTTAATATCCAGATTAAACAATTTAGTATTTCACATTATTTTTACAATCTAGCATTATAAAATTATTAGATTAATATTATTTTAGAATTTTAAATTAATATTTTATAAAATCAGAATTAGTATATGGGTAGCAACATTTGTTAAATCTGTAAAAAATTATTTCAATGATTTTATTGATTTGACAATGAAATAAGTAAATTATTTATTTTAGATTGATGTTAATAACTAATGTCTTTTACAAGTAAGAAAAACATAAATTATAGATATAATAAAAAATTACTTTAAATAGATCTAATTTAATGATAAGTTTAGGCGGTTGTGACATTTTTTATGCAATGTATAAAACATGCACTTCACAATTCATGCTATCTTTATTTGCATATTTTATTGATGCCAATTTGATTATGGACAATGTGAATGTTAATCTGTACGGTTATTTCAGATTCTGGAAAGACATTGAACCAGCCCTGGGAATCAGTTACCATTGTTGATGACAAAACAAAAAAGAAACTTAATGAAATAGAACCTCATGGACACGATGTTGGCAGCAGTGATGGGGTATGATCTAACCCCTCATAGCATATGAAAATTGAAAGTACCACATTACTCCACATCTTTTACAAATCCATTAGTGTTCTGTTCAATTTCATTCCGTATAATTCTAGCCAACTGCTCAGATTTCAGTGCTATGCATATTCTTCAGGATGAGTATTGGAGTGTTCCTGAACATCATTAATATGAGATGTACATATTAGATTATTTGATGGTCGAAGTTTTTGTTCCTTTTTTAATCTCTTGGTAATTGGCTTCTGACAAATGGTCTTTGTTGGTTGTTGCTCTTGTACTTGACTCCCGTTTTACACAATTTCCTATTAGTTGACTATGAAAAGGTCTGGTAACAAAATAGAGGAAATTGCACCAAAATAATAATGATGATGATGATGATCATAACATATCAATCTATAAAATCCACTATGTACTCTATCTTTGACAGTTTTAACCGTTAATGGTACGCAATAACAGTTATGGGTTTGCTTCATAAATTCTACCATAGAAGTTTTCATACTGTCATAAATTTCAAAGTGCAGATTTTTCGGCTTTCTTGAGAAAACTTGTTAGTTTCAAGACATGCCAAGTGACGTTGTACCTTATTATCTATTTTTAAGCTTTTGTGGTTCATTATTGCAGAGTTCTGGAAAAGATAGAGTTAAAAGATCAGTTGAGGATGATTTTGATGCCGCTCCTAGTGAAACAGCTAATAGAGTTATTCATGAAGATGCATTACAAACACTGGATGCCAAAAGAAAAAAGAAACTAAAAGATTGCAGATGGGATTATGTATGTTACTTAATTACCCATATACAGTCTGTTGAAATCAAATCTTGATCCATCTTGCATTTTATGTATCATATAACCAATCTGCAGGAGGACTACCTAATGCTTTGCCCGAATCACGACGGTGTTAAATTACTGAGGCAGCAATCCAAATCTAGAATGTTTGGGAGTGAAGAGAAGGATTCCATACCCGCTCAAATGTATGATCTTTTTATTGTTATCCTTTTATAAGTTGACCTCTTATCCAGCAGTTAGTAATTTAATTATTCTCATGAACATATGGTATTTTTTTGGGTGAAATCTTACTGGAATCATTTCCAAGGTTTTGTTCACTTGTTTTACTCAAGGGCTGGGACATGAAAAGAGATATGTTGCCTTAATGCCCTGATTTACCCATGCTTTAAGATGCTTTTTGCCTTATACTGGGGAATTGGGCCACA
This sequence comes from Fraxinus ornus, assembly GCA_903798235.1. NCBI lineage: Eukaryota > Viridiplantae > Streptophyta > Magnoliopsida > Lamiales > Oleaceae > Fraxinus > Fraxinus ornus. The sequence goes on from CAIGRF010098631.1 coordinate 65,094, forward strand.
AATCTTAGTGTGAAGCAGTCAAGACCTTTTCTTACTCTGTTGATTAGTATGTTCTAAAATAAAGATTTCAGAAATATATAAAGCAAGACATGGTCATCTAGGNAAATAGTTGCCACCATGAGTGAGTGTTCTCTCTTTTTGTGCAAAAAATGGAAATATGCATGGACTGTTTTGGGTGTTAAATTTGGGATGGATTTTTTGCTGTTAATATCCAGATTAAACAATTTAGTATTTCACATTATTTTTACAATCTAGCATTATAAAATTATTAGATTAATATTATTTTAGAATTTTAAATTAATATTTTATAAAATCAGAATTAGTATATGGGTAGCAACATTTGTTAAATCTGTAAAAAATTATTTCAATGATTTTATTGATTTGACAATGAAATAAGTAAATTATTTATTTTAGATTGATGTTAATAACTAATGTCTTTTACAAGTAAGAAAAACATAAATTATAGATATAATAAAAAATTACTTTAAATAGATCTAATTTAATGATAAGTTTAGGCGGCTGTGACATTTTTTATGCATTGTATAAAGCATGCACTTCACAATTCATGCTATCTTTATTTGCATATTTTATTGATGCCAATTTGATTATGGACAATGTGAATGTTAATCTGTACGGTTATTTCAGATTCTGGAAAGACATTGAACCAGCCCTGGGAATCAGTTACCATTGTTGATGACAAAACAAAAAAGAAACTTAATGAAATAGAACCTCATGGACACGATGTTGGCAGCAGTGATGGGGTATGATCTAACCCCTCATAGCATATGAAAATTGAAAGTACCACATTACTCCACATCTTTTACAAATCCATAAGTGTTCTGTTCAATTTCATTCCGTATAATTCTAGCCAACTGCTCAGATTTCAGTGCTATGCATATTCTTCAGGATGAGTATTGGAGTGTTCCTGAACATCATTAATATGAGATGTATGATAGAATCTAACCTGAGTTAGTCCGATTCTGATGAACTCCCTGAATAATGGAAACCTTCACCGTGGATTCCCACCTGCTGTTGGAGGAATTAATTAGTAATTGCCTTAAGAACCAAGTATAAGAGAAGTGAACTGTGAATGGAGTATAACTAAGAAGAATAAGAACAGTAATTCAATTGATTGTAAATGGTAAATGACAAGTTCCAAGGCTATTCGAGAGGCCTGGTCTCTCCTCCCAATTCTAACCGAATGAATGGATTTGCATAACAAACTTATTCCCTTCCCTTCCCTTTATTCACATTGCCTTCCCTGATACAATTACTATTCTACCCTTCCCTTTACTCATTACAATTCACGACTGGTTGCTCCGTTCTTTCTTCGCGTATAAGTGAATCGGATCGGGGGTCTATCAATGTACATATTAGATTGTTTGATGGTCGAAGTTTTTGTTCCTTTTTTAATCTCTTGGTAATTGGCTTCTGACAAATGGTCTTTGTTGGTTGTTGCTCTTGTGCTTGACTCCCGTTTTACACAATTTCCTATTAGTTGACTATGAAAAGGTCTGGTAACAAAATAGAGGAAATTGCACCAAAATAATAATGATGATGATGATGATCATAACATATCAATCTATAAAATCCACTATGTACTCTATCTTTGACAGTTTTAACCGTTAATGGTACGCAATAACATTTATGGGTTTGCTTCTTTAATTCTACCATAGAAGTTTTCATACTGTCATAAATTTCAAAATGCAGATTTTTCAGCTTTCTTGAGAAAACTTGTTAGTTTCAAGACATGCCAAGTGACGTTGTACCTTATTATCTATTTTTAGGCTTTTGTGGTTCATTATTGCAGAGTTCTGGAAAAGATAGAGTTAAAAGATCAGTTGAGGATGATTTTGATGCCGCTCCTAGTGAAACAGCTAATAGAGTTATTCATGAAGATGCATTACAAACACTGGATGCCAAAAGAAAAAAGAAACTAAAAGATTGCAGATGGGATTATGTATGTTACTTAATTACCCATATACAGTCTGTTGAAATCAAATCTTGATCCATCTTGCATTTTATGTATCATATAACCAATCTGCAGGAGGACTACCTAATGCTTTGCCCGAATCACGACGGTGTTAAATTACTGAGGCAGCAATCCAAATCTAGAATGTTTGGGAGTGAAGAGAAGGATTCCATACCCGCTCAAATGTATGATCTTTTTATTGTTATCCTTTTATAAGTTGACCTCTTATCCAGCAGTTAGTAATTTAATTATTCTCATGAACATATGGTNTGGAATTTAGTAATAGAAGCATAAGTTCTTTTCTGTTGTTGGGTTCGGTGATTGAAATAATCTCAGTAAACAGTCTACCTGTGTAATGTCGTTATAACTACGTCCAGCCAGTGTATTAAGCTCCATTAAATATTCAAAATTGCTGATCTGCAAAGGATTTACTACTTAGCATTTGCTATATATATATTGGCAAACTGGGAAAGTTAACAATTGTAATAAATTCAAGGTATTTCTCTATCTCTTATTCATAGAATGATTGTAAATATATATACAAAATACTAATACTATAAATGGAAAGGAATTAGGGCTACTCTAGGGCAACAATATTTACTAGACTATTCTAGGAAATAGTCTTTAACAGTAAACATACCCTGTCTAACGAGTAACATCACCCTGGAGTTTAGTATAGCACTCTGACATAGAGTAGGTTTAAGTAAGAAACTTTAGGATTGGTAGATGTACTCTCTGATACTAGGTAACATTACCGTTTCAACGAGAATTTCAATCTTAATGCAAACTTGAAACTCGTGTGGAATTAAGCAAATATAGTGCGGTAGCTAAGGTCAAGGGTAATGGAAAAACATACTTTATTTATGTCATATAGGATATTCTTACATAATCATAAACAAGAAAGCCTTTACATCAAGTGAGGCGTGTGAGTGATGTACAATCAGAAGTTGTACAAACTAGAATACTTTTACACATCTCAAAAGAGTTCATAGCACAAAAGACAAAAGGAATCAAAAGAGGCTTTCCACTTTCTACGCCCTATTCTAGATATAGAGGAAGATCTCCAGAGTAACTTGGCCAAAAATCCACCACCAGTGTCCAAGGAATTTCCACATCATTGCAAGGTTAGACTCTGAGCGCCCTCTTAATACTCCAAGACTTCCCATTCCATTACAATCTGAAAAATGTTAAGAGACCGTGGAATGAGTATACATAAACCCATTGAATGGAACAAGGTGCCGTGCAAGTGTATGCATGGAGTATAAATTTCGTGAATGCAAATATGATTTTCTAATGCATGTGGTCCTCCCCTCTGTCCACAGTTACATGGTGTCACCTGTGCTCAGTAATAATATTATAATAATCAGCAGCATGTATCAGAACTTGTTTCCTAAAGCTATTAATATCCCACAATATACTGTACAATATATTACTCTCTATTCTTCGTTCTCTTTTATCTGTACGACAAATCTCCCATAAATGCTTATTTCTTTAGTGACCCTTTTGTCACATGGTGATCTGTACATCACCAAAGGTGAACGACCGTGGATTGTAGAATCCAAATTATGCAATGCTTCTTGGTCCTTTTTCATTTTATTATCATTCAAGCATGCAATCAATCAATTACTTCTTCTTTTCTCTCATCTTTCTGCTCTAATACACACTTTCTAGCATAATCATGATGATCATGTTTGTGTTATTTAACACGTGCTTTTATTGTAAATCACATCATATTCACATAGCTATAGGTGAAATTTCAACAAAAAATACCGTAAATCTTTTATTCATATAAGCAATATGTTTTGGCCACTTTAGATCGATTAATCCATCATATAATCATGCCAAACACGTAGACATAGAACTTATTCCATTCATAGTTTATTGTTCTGGTTCAATCCTGTCAAATTGATGAACATAAAATCAATAAACTGGGAAATTACATTCTGTTGTGTCTCTTAGGGTAGTAGGGGTACCTAAGGGGGCAAATGGGTAAGGATATCCTGAACAGCAATAGACTAAATAAAGATTCTTACCTACTAAGGTTGAGAATCTTACTCCTGTATTCTCCAATGGCAGCTTCCTATTCTCATTTTTTTTTCTCTCTCACGACTGATGTGTGATTGTGGGGGTAGGAAGGAAAAATGCGTAGGACCATGTGGTATTTATAGGAGGATCTTGAGCTAACAGTTTTAAGGCACTAAATTCTTATTTGTTGGCTAATGGGTGACATATTCTCCACTTATCATCATTAAGACTTATTTCCTATTGATCCATATGTAGGTGGAAATATTCTATTGATTCTCACATGTAGTCAAGGTTCGTGCTTGTCATTGACTAGAAGTAGACAAGGCTTCATGTAGGCAAACCTTAGTTCACACAATTTATGCCATGCGCTATATATCTAAGGAATATTTTTAATTCCTCTTTGCCACCATTGCACAATTCTCATAGCTTATCTAATGCATCATATAATATTGAAAACTTACCATGAAGTCTTCTTAACTTGGTTCCTCTTGCATTTCGCCCCCATAATAGTTTCACTTATCAAAACAAGTCCTAAGCTTTTCCTTCATTACAGTTTGATTCTAAATCATTCCTACAAAAGATACGGGGTACCTATGCAAAGGTAGATGAATCTTATAGTACTCATATATGAAACGAGGTTCAATACCCAACTTATCTAAAGTTGGTATATTTCTGGAAATGCATTAAACTGGCAAAAATAGCACGTCATAACAATTTGGACTTGTCTTCCTCGTATCTTTGTAGTGCCACAACAAAATGTTTTGAGGTTCATCAACTGGGGAAATTTATTTGACTAACTACATAAGATTATTTTGATTATAACTGGTTGGTATTAGCGTATCCAGTCGCATTTATTGACCATTCTAAGTTGATGTAGAATCTTCTATTGTGGATGCAGATCCTATAATTCCTTGAAATTTTGGGAAAGGTCATCCACTGGACCGAAGAAATGGTTTTTCTGCGGATCTGCTTTGTCTTCAGAAGAGACGGTTTGTATTACTGAATATTACCACGATATATTAAGATAAGAAATATTTTTCCATACTATTTGCAAGTGTTTGAACATCATTGTTTCATCCATCTTTGTAGTAATTGAAGTGCAAAATGCATGATTAGATCAAACCATGTACAATTTGCCGCAAATGCTTGTATAAAATATTTCATGTTTTGTTTTACATTGAAGTAATTTTTTCCTGCCTTACCTTCCTGTTTCCCCATTTATGATGGTTGAAGACATGTTTACATGGGTAATTGCTCTTTTCGCCTCGCATTGGCCATTTTATCATAGATTTCTTGGTTGTATACTGTGCCCAAGCAAAAAGTGCCAGAAAGTCTATTTTCAGCTTTTGGTTTTGGATATGGCAGTATTTGCTGGCCAATTTTGCTTCCATGTGTGGAGCAACTGTGTCCACGTGTTGGAAGCCAAAAGTTACTCATGTGATTGCAGCCACAAATGGAAAGGGGGCATGCAGTAGAACTTCCACATTTCTCTTGGCGATTTTGAGTGGGCAATGGATCCTTACAATGGATTGTAAGTTCCATGTACATTTCGATTTATTTCAAGCAGCAAGTTTTGTTTTCCCCTTCCTTGGCCATTTGTACTTTCATTTTCTTGAAACATGTATAACTTTGGCTATTTGTGGGAGTCAAATATGTCCCCCAATGAGTTTTCTCCTTTCAGCATGACCATGATGATAAAAATCAAGAGTTGGTAAATTACCAAATAACTCGTGCCGTCAATTGGGAAATAATTGAGTATTTCCACGCCCAGAATGAACAAAGAAAAACTTGAAAAATACGATTAGATGATTATTTCGTCAGCAATATTGATCTTTCCAGCAATTAACAGTACAGTCTGTTTATTTGCAGGGGTAAAAGGTTGTATAAAAGAAAATCGTTCTATAAATGAAGAACCCTACGAAGTTAAGCTGGACAATCATGGTTGTCTTGATGGCCCCAAAAATGGCCGAGTTAGGGCATCAATGAATGTAAGAGTTACTAACTTGCGCAATATCATGCATCATGTATGAGATACCATGAAAGCCACGGATCTAGATATTGGGTACTATTTTCTGATTGAATTTAACTCCACGATGTTGTGCTGTGAATTGTGAACAAGGAGACAATAGGCTTTAGTCAAACATTGTAGTGATGATGTGGTATCTAGATATGTTTCATCACTTTGTTAAACATCTCAATTTATTTAGATATGCATTCATAACTAGAAAGTTGTGCGCTAAGCATTTTCTCATTTTATGCAGGCACCAAAGCTTTTCGACGGGATGAAGTTCTTTTTTAGCGGGGATTTTGTACCTGCTTTTAAGAATGAACTCAAATGTTTAGTTATATTTGGTGGAGGTGCCGTATATGAGAACTTGGAAGAAATGATTGCTTTTGATAGCATAGAGCAGAAGATTGGTCATAGGCACAAGACGAGAGCAATTTTTTTTGTGTATAATCATGGTTCTCCACAAGGAAGCATATCGGAAGCAGCAAGTTCATCTTTTAGGCAAATATTAGCAAAATCCGAAGACAACCAGTCTCTTGTCATTCCACACACGTGGCTTCTGGAAGCAGTAGCTGCATGTAAGGTTCCGTCATTAACATAATATCATGTGCCTTAGGGATTGTTAGTGAGACTTTTAGATGTGCACATGTTTTGAAACGTAATCCTCAAGTAGATGCAATGGGTTTGCATGATGATTAAGAAAGTAACAGAAGTGAAAATATTGTCCAATATCGCGTGTAGATTTGTGTTGTCGACTGTCGCATACCAAATGTGCTACTAATGTCTAATGTTAGAGAATGGGGATCATAGTATTGTGATTTATGTTTTGTTGCTTGTACAATAATATTAATAATGTGGGGGTTTTTTTTGTTTTTTTTTGGGAAAAGTACAGGGGATTAAGCCCCTGTTCGGTTGTGATTAAAATAAGATTTGTAGCAAATTTTGATAAAAGTTTATAAAAGTTAGGGTCCCATAATGTAATTGAAAATGAATTTGCGAAAAAAAAAAAAAAAAATTGAGTTTCCAAACATGGAGGTCAAATGGGGGATAATATTAAAATTTATGTTCTTGAGATAATATGGGTCGTTGGACTAAACATTAATGAACAAAATTAACGAAGGTAAAGTTTAAATGTTGTATTGTGTAGTTGAGGGGCTATCGAATATTGTACACTAATGTTCAAATGTCCTTAATGTGTGTAACATAGAATGTTGAGAGAAAGTAAGAAAACACAATATGTACATGTTTCTTAACATTGCATCAAAATACAGTAATATTGCAAATGTAGAGGTATTACAAGAAGGAAAAAAAAAAAAAGAGAGGATTAAACGATATCTATAGAAAAAAAATTGCCAGAAGTTTTACCCACTCACATGTGTGGAGCCACTGGAATAAAAAATGAAAAAAAAAACCCACCCACCCCCTTACGTTGTGAGTATCTAATTTTGTTACGTGAAAAAAATTCTGTAAGTGAAGCATGGTTAAAGATAAAAAAAATTCATTAGGCATTTTTTTTTCTTTTGCACCACAATTTTCATTTTTCTTTGTTCAACGGTACAAATGTGATCATTTGCGTTTACATTTCAACAATTTTCATTCAAGTTTTTAATAGAATTGTAAAAAAGCCTCCTACCTCCTATTTTGTGCTGTCAACACTCTGCTCTACTCACCACCATTTAGTTCACATATTTTTTTTATTGCTTTTAAAAGATTTTTGTTATTGCTTTTATTACAAATGAGTACATTTAAAGTGATAAAGAACCTGAAATAAACAGTGTAAATTATTTAGTATTTACATCAACATTTGACACTTGCAACCCCACCTATCAATCTCAATAGCTAACCAAGACAAAAAGAAAGAAAGAACCACTCAAATTTAGGGGACGGCAACAACTCTAAATTTGAATCCAGATGAAATAAAATTCTGTTTGTGTACACGAAGTTTGACAGTTCAAAAAAAGTTTTACCTCCGGCCTCCACTCATTTTTTTTTACAACATATCAAATGTCAATGAAGATGTACATCTAGCGTTTTTGAATAAAATCAACATTGCTAGTTAACAAGTAAGAAGTGATTCACGAGTGAAATAAAAAAGGTTCAAAAACTGCTTACATGTTAGATTCTTTGGAAATGATTAACTATTCCATTTTTCTTGGATTCTTGGGATATGTCCTTGTCCTTTACATGATGCATCTAGGGATGTCAATAAAGCTCGTCGACTCGAGCGGCTCGATCTGGAAAGCTTGCTTGGGCTCGTTACAGGCCCGTGTACTGGCCAGCTCGAGTCTTAATAAATTTTTTTTTTCAAATACAAATGTCAGCATTTAAATTAAAGTTGTCTGCAATGCATTTTTTATTTTATTTTATCTGTATTTTTTTATATGTTAATATTTTTTTATTATTTATAATACATATTCATTAATAAAAAAATTAAATTTATAACGAATTAAAAAAAAAAAATCGAGCCAAAATTTTTTGGTCGAGCTTTTGCTCGACTCGGCTCGGCTCGGCTCAAACCCAAAAAAGGTTCGAACTGTTTTTACTCGAATCAAGCCCGAACTTCGAGTTTACACCCCTAGATGCATCTTAATGTTTTTTCTTTTTTCTGTTTTTGTGCCAACTCAGTGTTTGATTTGGAACTCTCTCTGAACTAACATGATTTTTTTCTTTACATTTCTCATCATTCTTTTGTCCTATTGTGATTGAAACATCCGGCTCATTAAGCCCATGTTCGATAATCATTATTTGAGAAAAGTAATATTTTGAATAGTGAATTTTTGAAGAATGTAGGTTAAAAAGTATGAAAAATTTTGAATTTACGTGTAGAATATTTTATTTTGTGATTGTGTAATTGAAAATGAGTATGTAGAAAAAAAAAAATTGAATTAAAGGCCATCAAACATGGTCTAAATTTGTTTCCATCAAAGGTCTAAATCATTTGTCAAATTTATTGATACATGGAACGCTCCCCTTAGTTTTAATCTACTCTTTCTTATTATTATGTCGAAGTTACATCTCCCGAAATTCTTGAAATAACTAAAAGAAATTTATAGTGTTCGATTGACAAATTTTTTTATGAAAAATATTTTTCAACTTTTGATCATCATATTTTTCTCAAAAACAAAGAAAATATATTCTTTAAGGAGGAGTTGTTTTTATTTTCTGGTAATTCATTCTCTATCCACACTCTCTCTCATCTATCTATCAATAAAAAATGGACAAATATAGCATTTTCTATGTTGAAAATTAAACCAATAATAAACATTTAATTAATAATTTCCATATACATAAGTTCTAAGCAATTGAATTGCCTAAAATTTATTTTCTTCCTTACAAATTTAATGTTCACAATCAAATGCATTACAGAGTATTGTCATCTAGCATCCATCTATGTATGTAACGTGGGTTCCACTATTTATAATTATTTAAAATGTAGACACATGTTTGATATTAAAAGATTTAAGACCTTGCTACTTGTGAAGTTTTTTTTACACCTTTATTGACATGTAATGGGGGTGGCATGCATCAAATCAAGGGTCAAAATCATGCCACTTCATCGTGGTTAACAAATGTGTAAACAATTTCTGTACAAGTAGTTTAATTGAAAATTTTAACCCGATAAGCTAGATATGAAAATTAAGAATGTGAAACGTGTCTTCAACAACTATGATATGTTTAAGGTATTGGTTGGGAGTTTTAATTCCATGTTTTGAATGGTTTTGAGTGGCACCATTTATGAGGTGGTTGGAAGAACCCGTGCTTACTTTATTTTTTGGGTACCGATTTTGAATGGTTTAAAAACCACCCAAACAAAATGTAGTGTAATTTTGATCGATTTTCTCATCTTACCAAATCAACGATTTCTGGCCGTTTTTTAAATCCTCTTCTAATTTTACCCTTTATAAAATTATTATTTCCAACAATCATATTTTGTTTAATATTGACTTATAAATAAAAATATACTAACTAAAAAAATTATTTATGAGCAAAAAAACTACATTATAATTTAAAAAATTACTTATAATTAAAAAATTATTCTTGTGTGTTCTTGACTATTGATGACAATTTTTTTAGTGACATAGTAGGTATTTGATTTTTGTATTTGTTCATTCTTTTTGTATTTGAGCTACCCGATTTTCTTTTGGGCATGAAACTCGTAAATTTGTGTATGCTTTGCCCTTTGTCTTGCTTGTTAATGAATTGAATTACATGACTAAAATCTTGTTGCAGGGAAAAGGAATTCAGAATGTTCAGCAGCAAAGTGTAACATCTGCGGAACAGGGCACCACAAAAATAACCCCCAACAATGTGGTTCCAGATTTGCAGTAAGTCCAATAGATTCTATTAATGTCTCTTAAAATCAGCTTTTCTTATATTTAACTTTGATTTTATGGTAATTTGTATGTAGAAATAAGCCAGGCAGATCTCCTCGAAAAAGAGTTACATTTGATTCAAATTTCACGACATACGAGCATGTTTTGGTCAATGAAAGTACAGGTTCTTTACGAGGGGACAATGAAGCATTTGAGAAAGAAAAGGAGGAAAGTTCGAAAATGGCGAGCCAACGTGACTTCCTATCTGAAGACAACATATCCAGTGTAGTCCGAATCATAGGTATCACAATGCTAGAGACAGCGATGATGAAGCCGAGGTGGAATATGGTGATAGTGATTTGGATGATGAAGATGATCATGGTGATGGAGATGATCATGATGACTACCATATGGATGGCCTAGAAGTGTGGGCTGAATCAGTTTTGACATCGTCAAGGGAGTCTACGACAGAAAATTCTCCAGCTCGACTGATAAATGAGTAAGTAGAGAGTAGTGTGATAAAAACCAGCCTACTTGAAAGCGAAGTTGAGAGACTTAAGTAACAATTCAAATGTAAGAGATAGAAGTCTTCATGTTTAATTCAGTGCTGAATCCTATAGAGAACATTACCCAATGGAAAGCTGTGAAGCCTAAAGGGACAAAGCCTCGATCAGATCAGTCCAAGTACTGGAATCAAGAAATAGCCGTTAATGCAAGTCTTTCAAATTGGTTGGTTCCATCCGAGGCCTCTTCTGCAAAGAAAACGTGTCATAGTGAACTCGAGACCATGACGCAGGGATCAAATTCAGTAATGAGTTTTGAAGATAGGCCGATACTTGGTGCATTGACAGTCGATGAGCTGAAACAGATTTCAGCATCTTCGACCCCAAGAAAATCCCCTAATCGAAGCTTTGACGAGATGCCTATAATAGGTACTGTTGGGACCTATTGGAATCACTCAGATTTGTCAAAGTCGCCTGAACCAGCCTCTTCTCGTAAAGGCATACTGAATACATCCAGCAAGTACGAAAAGGTATTTGTGTTGTGATAATTTTGCAGACACTTTCTGTTTGGTTTAACTTATGGTAATTACAATGTGGTATTATGGTTTGTGAATTTTAATGTAATATGTATTGGTTTCTTTGCTGTTTGTATTTTTTGATGGTGATGATCATTCTTATGTAATTGCTGATGAAAACTGATTTACTGATTGATTCAGTTGATTGTTTATGATTTGCTTTTTTTTTTTTTTTATAATAAATTTTCTTGGACTTTTAACTTCAACCCATTTCAGGCATGCATCTAATTGTCTATCGGAAGTTCATAGACATCAAAGTAGTAACACTCTCACACACTCCCGACACATCAAGCAGAACGTCAAAATTGTACTAAAGTTCTCTCTCGAAGCTCAAGTACTCTAATTGTCTTAATCGTCGATCTATTAATGGCAGAAAATTACTCTTTACCTTTTGAAAGGTGCAGAAAATTACTCTTTGACGTCAAAATTGTACTAAAGTTCTCTCTCGAAGCTCAAGTACTCTAATTGTCTTAATCGTCGATCTATTAAGGGCAGAAAATTACTCTTTACCTTTTGAAAGGTGCAGAAAATTACTTTTTGACTTGTTACACGTACATAGGTAAATTAGAGATGTGCTCCCTAACTTTCACCATTGAAAAGTAAGGTTTGGTCCCCAATTCCATTTGAATCTATGAATTTAGATCCCAATATGACAAAAATCATCAATTTAGACGTTAAAATTGCACGTGGCTTTCAGTTGAACTGGAGATAAATGTTAAGTGATTTGATAATTTCGTCCTCTAACTATAAGTCATTTGTAAGTTGCATGCAATTTTAATGTCAATTTATGTCAATTGGAGGACAGATTTATCAATTTAAATAGATTGGGACCCAAATATCTCATGTTTGAACTCTAAATTTCTTATGTTAATTGCCAAGGCAATGGCATACAAGACAAGCGCAATCCTAAAAGTTTCGCAAAAGAATGACCAAGAGACCGATATTAATTCTTAGAATGAGGATAGAGCATACCAATAAAACATTATATTTTTTAACGATCTAACTCAACTAATCTTCTCATGCTTTTGATATAGGTACATAATTAAGTCAAATTAATCGAACTAGTTATCCAAATGTAAGAATAGAAGTGGTAATTTTAATCAGTAGTACTACTCTTTAACATAATAAATATCCCATCAAAGGAAAACTCCAGCTAACTTGAACTAGGGCTGTCCGTGAGTCGATTCGATTCGGTTCTGCTCTGTTCCAAAATTTTCGGGTATTTAATAAATGGACCCGTCGGGTCCAAATATAATTATGGAACCGTTCGTGTTCAGTTCCGTTCGATTCGGTTCGATTATATGCCATAATTAAGTTTTTCAACATTTATAGCAA
>CAIGRF010098644.1:0-20812 GCA_903798235.1 Fraxinus ornus
TAATAAGGTGGTGGTTGTGGTTTTGTTTTTTGTTTTTAAAATTTTTGAAATAATGGGGAAATGTATTATGTCTAAAATGACCTTAACTTATTTGAAGAAAATTATTAAATTTTTAATTTTTGGGTCAACTGACGGTTTTTGGGGTCAAACTAAAGGAAAACCGTTATTTTGGACATGGATTGCGATTTTTTTAAATGTTTGGTACCGTGAGTGGTACAAAAGAAAGGTTTGGTACCTCATCTGCAATTTTACCTTTTAAAAATGATGAATACCAAGGCTTGAAATGGAGCCCTAGGGCTTAGACAATCTATCAAAGTAAAAATTCAAAAAAGACATTCTCTAGTACAACCCACTTACTATCAGCCACGTTCCTTTTATCTCGCTTCTTTCTCCATTCTTTGTCTACTTGGACATTGCTCTTCGTTCGTAGTACATTTACTATAAAGTGATTGAAATGGAGATTTGAATCAAAATTAAAGTCTCTTTTTTGGCATCATTTCGAATCAAAAGATATCAAGAAACCCATTACTCATCTCCCCTTCATCTCCGTCTTTAATTCTACCCTCCTTCGATTCAAGCTGTAAAGATTCTGTAAACCCCACTTCACGCCCGCTGAATAAATTTCGCTCATATTCCATATTTAAGTATATCTTTATCTGTGTTTTCCTTTCTCTTTTATATATATCTGGATCAATAAACAACAAATTGATGCCGAAAAGAAGTGAATTTATAATTTCAAGGCATCCACAGGGACTAAAGTGTAAGATCTTCAAACCCACTTCATATTCTTGTGTTTTAAACTCTGGCATTTCTGGACAATTTTTTTATTTTTGGACTTTTCATTTTTGTTTGAATATAGATCGTTGAAATTTAGAGCAAAAGTGTATATATATCGTTAACAAGAAGTTGAAAAATTAAGGGAAAAAGTGAAAATGCCAAGGCATAGTTATAGGGGTTTGATGGAAGGGCTAATGGTGCCCACTAAAACCCGGAAAAGGGAATGCTCATCACCCTCGTCTTCATCATCAAGAATTCACAATTACAGATTGAATAAGCGGGCCATTTTGGTGGGAAAGAATCGGGTTGGGCTTGGGATCGGGTTGGGAGGATCCAGATCTAGTACCCCGGTGCCCACATGGAGAACTACTCCTCTAAGGAGCACCATTGAGTCTCCTAGGTATTCACAAAGTGGGAAGTCCACTCAACCCGTCTCGGCCCGGAAACTTGCAGCCACACTGTGGGGAATGAATGAGATGCCTTCACCCACAATGATTGATAGTAATTTGGAGCTAATGCAGCAGCAGAGGAAGAATGGCATCAGTAAAATGATGCTTAAGCGGGATAAAATGCGGCCTGGATCGGGTTTGCACTCAGGTTCAGGTTCTTTGCCGCCACATTTGTCTGATCCATCTCATAGCCCAACTATTTCCGAGGTGGGTTGGTGCTGTAATTGGTTTTTATAAGTCAATATATCTGCATTTTTCAATCCATATATTTTTTGATGTTACAATGTTAAAATAGGTAAAGGAAAAACAATAGCAGTGGTTGCTTATGTTTGGACCATGTCAATTTATTTAAGTTTTAGGAGAGAGTTTTGCATTTACTAATTTATTTTCTGAGACCATGTTTGCCAAGTTCTAGTTGATGTTCTTTTCTTTTTTGGCTTCCACTGTATGTGTATTTTGCATTTTGATGTAGAAGTTATTTTTATAACTTAAAACTTCTCTTTTTGGTCGTTGTAGAGAATGGATCGTTCTGGAAAGGGTCATCAAAGGAGGACACCATCAATTGTCCAGAGGCTTAGGTCTACTGGGGAAAATGCCGGAGATTTTGATTCTCTAAGCAACCGTAGTTTTATGGAGGTAATGAGACTACCTTCTCTTGTCTTGTGGTTTGTTTGAATTTGGCTTATTTATAATTCTATTTTTTGTTTATTAGCTCCAAGATTAAACTAATCTTTGTTTCTTCTTTTTCATTTCAGTTTTATTTTCACATTCTATCTATGCTTTTTCTCCACATATTCTCTCTCTATTATTAGTACTGGTTCAGAAGAATTTTACGATCAAATTATTGAGATGACTTATGATAAGATCCTCTTAGTATATTTTGAAGAACTGTATAAATATCAACTGCAGATTGAGACTAGGTCTCAAGCCGAGACTCCAAGGGGATCAATAGGTGGTGCTAAGAATCGTCTTAAGGATATTAGCAATGCTTTGACCACATCCAAAGAGCTACTGAAAATTATCGACCGCATTTGGGCTCGTGCAGATCAACCTTCATCTAGCATGTCTCTTGTCTCGGCGCTTCATGCTGAGCTTGAGAGAGCTCGTCTGCAGGTTAATCAGCTTATCCAAGAACAACGTTCGGACAAAAGTGAAATTAACCATCTCTTGAAGTGTTTTGCAGAAGAAAAGGCGGCATGGAAAAATAAAGAGCAGCTGGCCGTTGAGTCTGCTATTGAGTCAATTGCTAGTGAATTAGATGTAGAACGGAAGCTAAGGCGTCGATTTGAGAACTTGAACAAGAAACTCGGAAAAGAACTAGCAGAAATGAAATCGTCATTCATGAAAGCGGTTAAAGAACTGGAAAGTGAAAAGAGAGCAAGAGAAATAACGGAACAGGTATGCGATGAATTAGCTCGGAATGTTGATGAAGATAGTATTGAAGTGAAAAGGGAGTCTACAAAAGTTCGCAAAGATGTTGGGAAGGAAAGAGAGATGCTACGGTTAGCTAACGAATTGTGTGAGGACAGAGTCCAGGTGAAAAACTCCGAGTCTAAACATCAATTTGAAGAGAAAAGTTCTGCTATTAACAAGTTGAAGAAACAACTGGAAGCTTTCCTCGGATCAAAAAAAGTCAAAGATGAAGAAAAAAAGGCATATTTGAGTAAGTCTCACTTTGGTTTGCATCTGAATGAAGAAGGAGATGATGGAGAAGTCGAGGATGCTACGGATGACAAAGAAGATTCTGCAGAGAGTGATCTTCATTCAATTGAATTGAACATGGATAACAATAATAGAATCTTCAAAAAGGCTTATAACTCCATTGCTGGAGAGTCTAAAAGATTACCCATTGACGATGAAATCAAAGGGAGGGTTTCTAGGAAAAGCACTTCTATTCTAAGGAGCATGTCAGACGGAGTCGAATGGGGTAATGAAGGTGCAAGTAGTCGAAACGGGTTGGATAGGGAACTCGAGAAGGAAGCTCCAAGAAGAAGTTACGTTGATGAAACGCAAAGATACAAATCTGTAAAAGATCCCAAAGATCATGTATTATCTAGCTCTAGGTTAGGGCCAGTCCGAGAATTTCCGAGTCCTACTTGGCAAAGGGAGCAACCATGGCCTTTACGAGATGCTTCCGGTACCATTCAAGAAAGACCAAGTGTCCTTCCTGGGAATGGTTCAAAGTCAAGACTTGCAGATGTCCGAGGGCAAGGCCAGGGTACCACCAGAAGATTGAAGTGGTAAGTTTTCTTGTACTTGTACTCTCGTGGACTACCTCATTGTTACAAAATAGAAAATCGAGTATTTACTCCTGGAAGCAGTACAAAGTGAGGCAGGTGAAGACCGTGGTTCGAGGAACATTAAGAAGTTAACATCTTGTTGATTTATGATTTTACTTTTGGAACCTCCAGCAGTAGTGCTCCATGTAGCTAGAAATCTGCTTGAAAACTATAATTACTACTGATAAAGTTTTTTTTNTTTTTTTTTAAAATCAGTTTTATAGAAAGTTGTGTTCATTGAGTGAGATTTTTTTTTTGTACAAATGCATATGGTATAATTGAGTTAACCATGCTGCAATCATCACATTTTGCGTGATTTGTGCTGCTTTTCTTATTAAAATGCAAATTTATTGGTATTTACCTCCTTGTTTAGTGGAACCACTGCATTTCAAATGCAAGATTTGTTGTTTTCTTTGGAATTCTTTATGCATTTAGTTCATTTAGATATGTACAAAGATTTGAATAAAAATTGTGGAGTAAAGCATAGTTATAAAAGCTGGCCCCGACTGGCCGATCGGGCTGGAAAACCTATGACCCGGGCCGGGTAGATTTATTTATTATGAATGCACATGACTAGGTCAAGACTAGGCATTGACTGAGTTAATCGGCGATTTTAATCGAGTTAACTCGGTTGGTTGATCGGTTTTCAAAATTGAATTTTAAAATATTGGGGATTCAAGGAATTGAACCTTGGATATCTAAGTAAAACAATTATTTCCTCATCATTAGAGCTGTAGAGTACTTCAATGTTTATTGTATGCAAGAAGTGATATGTATCCAATTTATCATCATATGTTTTCTAGAAGTATTTTTTTAAAAAAATTGGTCAAACATTTAACTTTATTTTATAAACTTAAATAATTAGTGAAAAATAATTTAAAAAAAAGTAAAATTTTGCCTAAAAAAATTATATGCTTTAAATTTGTTTTTATATATTTTTATGCAATGACCCATCGGTCCGATCATTGACCCACCGATCCGATCAGTAACCTGAGACCCAATACCTTATCTGGGTCGATGTCCGGGTCTGGTCTAATAACTATGGAGTAAATGGTAGAATTTATTCAATTTAGTGTTGGTTTGATAGTGCTTTTTAAGTGCTTATAAAATGTGGGTCATACGTAATGTATGTACGATAAGTGAATAGTTTTAAATTGTAGATTCTACAATTACTATAGGACCTTCATTTGAAATAGCAAAAACGTTTTT
Source organism: Fraxinus ornus (assembly GCA_903798235.1). NCBI lineage: Eukaryota > Viridiplantae > Streptophyta > Magnoliopsida > Lamiales > Oleaceae > Fraxinus > Fraxinus ornus. The sequence continues at coordinate 4,715 of CAIGRF010098644.1, forward strand.
TTTTTTTGGGGCCACGTAGGACTAGGGACGCAAAAGGGGGGCCGTCCCATACCTGCCACATTTTTTGTCCTGTTTATAATTTTTTTTTTATTTTTTTTAATTAATTAATTTATTTTGTAATGAGCATTGAGCAGGTAGATAATTTGGGAATTGGGATAGTGGGATTGAATAATCGGTTCGGGCTTAAGAAAGTAGGGTTGATTTTTTTTTTTTTTAGACAAACAAGGCGAAGGCAACAATTTTTGCCCCCAAACCGCCCCACACGACCGATTAAGCAGAGTATATCCATTCCGGACGGGGCATAATACCGTTAGACTCGTAGAGAATTTGATTTATCTTTATTAGAACATCTAATGTAGCTGCATCTTAGTCGAATATGTTTCGATTTCTGAACTAGTTTACACTCATCTCATTTTCTTAATGATAATGTGAACACAAATTGTATTAGAGATGCGAAAACCATCTATTGAAGACTCAAATGCTATGAAAACAAAGGGTTGGATAGTCAAATAAAAGGTGGAAGACCTAATTGTTACATCTCACATTAATTTTGACACGATTGATTGAATTGACGTACCTATCGCACCAAGCCATTAGGTTTGAGCCAAAGAATTAACGGTCCACAACCTTGAATACAAGATAGATTCTCTGTCTCTTGTGAACATAAATTCATAATAAAGAAAAAGACACGACACAAGTTCAACATGCAAATAAATTTATATTTTGAATTTTCGTTGTTGATCTTGTACTATTTAATTAAAATAGTTTTATATGACAATAAATTCTAACTTATTTGTTTGGTTCATCAATCTTGCAAATGGTGACCACGTCATCGGGGCAATAATTCAAATTTGAATAAATATTCCATAAATAAAACACTAGAGAGTGAAAATTGCGATATATGTGGAGCCATTGGCTGCACCGAATTAGATCGATGCTTAGTTTTCTCATACGTTTGATTTTCATTTTTTGCTTTATGAATTTTATAAAAAAAAATATCTGAAATTAAGAGAATGAAACATTGAGAATTTGAGATTCCTATTATTAATTTGGTAGTTTGTCACCCCCAAAAAGACGAGTTAATACAATAATAAAGATCTCCTACAATCGGGATCAATAGGGGGCAGATGTTCCCAAAAAGTTGCGAGCCGTTGCTCCCACCTACGCTTCTTGTTTTCGACAGTTTGGAGCTCTTGAGTCTACCGCGATCTTAAGGGTATGCAGGTGGTGTGACCACACATGGCCTCAGCATTGTATGGACATCATGAAAAGTAAATTTTTGTTATCATGAAAGAGGCACCATCTTTTTTTATTTTTTTTTGTGCCTGCAAGTTTTTTTAATTACATGTAAGGGATATCATTTTAAAATGTTACACAGGGCACCCAAAATTTCAAAGCTCACCCACGTTTAATCTCAATGGGTTGTCTAAAACATCTCTTTAATCAACTTGATCGATACATTACTTATATACTTAAAAACTTTGGCAGGAAAAAAAGTTAAAAATATACAAATTGTACATATGATATTATAATCATGGATTCTTTTTATTGTTTGAAGCATAATTAACCCATTAATTGATGTGACAACTTAACCGAAAATTATTGTTGATTTCTTGGAATAATCTCTCTTGCACACAAAGATCCATTAATTGGTCCAGCTAATATGCCAACAAAGTTGTCCAACTTTGGCTAATTATCTCAAATTCTCAACATTCTCTAAATAAAATTATATACAGTCTCCCTCAGTTTGCAGTCACACACGGGGGAAGCAATGGAAATTAGATTACTGCTACTGTTATACTCAATATCTCTTCTGTGTTCTACTGCTATTTCCACTTCAAAGATTACACCTAGATTCCCTTCTTCCATTGTAGCACAGCCAGAAAATAAGCTCTCTTTCTCCACCAAAACCGAGCTTTACGTCGAGAAATTCTTCACACAAATTCTTGATCACTTCAATTTTCATCCACAGAGTTATCAGACTTTTCAGCAGAGATATTTGATAAATGACAAATACTGGGGTGGTCCAAAGACTAATGCTCCAATCTTTGTCTACACTGGAAATGAAGGCGAGATTGAATGGTTTGCTCAAAATACTGGTTTCTTGTTCGAAACAGCACCCCTTTTCAAATCTCTACTAATTTTCATCGAGGTAATTATAATACATTTTACTTTTATGTTTCCTGCATAATTACTCATAGTTAGTCTTCTGATGAAAATTAGAATGTTTGAATTTTGCAGCATAGGTTTTATGGAAAATCTATTCCATTCGGGGGTGATAAAGAAAAGGCATATTCAAATTCAAGTACACTTGGTTATCTAAGCTCAACACAGGCATTGGCGGATTATGCAACACTGATAATCGACCTCAAACATAATTTGACAGCAACTGACTCTCCTGTGGTTGTGTTTGGAGGTTCCTATGGAGGAAGTACGCTAATTTTTTCTTCCTTCTTTCGTATTTTGCAATTTTTAATGTTCAGTGACAACGTAGAATCGATTGCCTTTTTTCATTTCATATCAGGAAATTAAACTTGCAATGTGTTTAATTTAACAGTGCTGGCAGCATGGTTTAGACTGAAGTACCCTCATGTGGCTATTGGAGCATTGGCATCTTCTGCACCAATACTAAACTTTGAGAATATTACTTCTCCATATAGTTTCAACAATATCATCACCCAAGATTTTAGGGTTAGTCTCTCTCATTGACTTCTATCTCTTGTTTTATTCTAGTTTCTTCTCGATTATTAGATGCATTGTTGAGAAAAAGATGACTTTTCCAGGATGAATGTAACATGAAAATCAAAATCTCTCTCATTTCCCCAGGGATACTTTTTTTTTTTCCTACTCGAACCAAGACAGAGTTTTTACTTGTTCAAATAACAATTAAAGTGAGACTGTAAAAAATCAGTCATTTACAACTACCGATGAAGGATCACTTGTAAAGTCAAGAATTAATAATCTTTTTAAAATCGATATAACATGAGAGTCAAATACATTTATCGAATTCTTTCTAGCAAGTCGCGCTGCTCGTGTTCTTGGTAATAATATGTGAATGTGACAATAATAGAGTGAGAGTAAGAATTGTTACAAAGTGATAAAAGGATCATGGCAAGAAATTGAAGAGACAGCAGCAAAACCTGGTGGAGTGGAGATACTTAAAAAGGCATTCAGAATTTGCAAGTAAGATTTTTTTTTTTTCTTTTTTAATTTGACCTTAATTATTAATTTATAATTAATGGGTTTTAATTATAATTTATATATGCAGAAATGACAGTGCAAATTCTCTTGAAGGTTGGCTTGAAACTGCTTTTGTTTACACTGCTATGACGGATTATCCAATTACTTCCAATTTTCTTAATCCATTGCCAGCTTATCCAGTCAAAGAGGTATCATTTCTACTTATAAGTAAATTAATTATAAGTAAAAAGGAGAACATTATTAATGATTGTAACATGTGAGTATTTGACTTTAATTATGTTAAACAGATGTGTAAAGCAATTGATGACCCAAAGACAGGGAATAACACGTTCGAGAAATTATATGGTGCGGCCAATATTTATTACAATTACACTGGAAATGCCACGTGTTTTAATCTTGATGATGATTCTGATCCTCACGGACTTGGAGGGTGGACATGGCAGGTACTAGAGTTTATGTTCTCTCCTTTTAGTTGAAAATGACTAAACTAGGTAGAATGTGCCTCAAAGCTACCCTGGTTGAGTACTCATTGTCACTATTTAACTTATGTATGTATCATTGATTTCAATTAAATTGCGGATCCCAATTATTTAGTACACATGTCAAATAAATAGTGATAGAATACATTAAAAAAAAAACTAAAAAATATTATGTAAATGCGGTGTAGATTTAAATTTAGGATATTTGTTTGCTCTGATATCATGTTATTTATAACTTGTTTCAGGCATGTACCGAGATGATTATGCAAACCGATGGTAGCAATGCGGAGAGCATGTTTCCAGAGTATGAGCCGAGCTACAACGACCGGGTCGAATTTTGCAATTCTGAGTTCAAAATTGAACCCAGGCCCAACTGGATTACTACTGAGTTTGGAGGCCATGTGGGTATCTGGCCCAACTTGAAAACATTACAAATATGTGCTGGAATTGTGATGTTATGGTCTGGTTTAAATAATTTTGGTTTCTTTTTCAGAATATTCACAGAGTTTTGAAGCGGTTTGGGAGCAATATCATCTTCTTTAATGGGTTAAGAGATCCATGGAGTGGTGGAGGGTAAGTTTTCTTGTAAATTGCCTCTGTTTGGGTTTCATTTTGCTGCTAAAATTCTACTTTTTCAAAACTGACAAGTGCGTCCTACTTTTGTATTCTATAAAATGTGTAAATAAAATTAATATTTGACTTTGAAAAGTACAATTTAAGGAGAAGAAAATGAATCCCAAACATAGGCATTGTATTAGCAGTAATTGTATTTTCATTTTAGTATCAATTAAGTAATTATGCTTCATTTTTTCTTTCAATCGAGTAACTAGACTCTAATATGATTTTAATCGGGTAACTGTACTTTACTTTTAGTTGAATTAATATAACTTTGTACTGAATTTCATTAAAGAAAATCGATACGTGATAGTCAATAAATTATGGTAATCCCACGAAAGTGTTAGTTGTTGACATGGAATGAGTACAACTTCAGTTATATATCTGACGACCATCATTTGTTGATTGGTCACGCTAGTGATTTCCACTAGTCCAAGTGATGGAATTGGATGGTGCTACCTTATTGAAATCAACTTAAAAGTATAGTTGCATAATTGAACAAAATTGAAGTATAGTTACTCGATTGAAATCAAATTATAATTACTTAAATTAACACTAGAGTAAAAGTATAATTATCGCAAGAAAATTTTCTTCAAATTATCTTTCCCTTTAGAGAATATGCATATGCACAAACATTAATACATGATATTCTTGTTATCTAAACTTATTGTTCGTGATAACATGACAGGGTGTTAAAAGACATATCCAAAAGTATAGTCGCCATTGTAGCAAAAAAAGGTTAGTATAGATCTCACTTTGTTTTGTTTTATAATGGTTGGTTTTATGATTACTCGAATGCTAATTGGTTTATGCAAGATTGTCTCATAATGCTCGTATACAAGTCACGGGGTATAAGAATAGCATGTGAAATTACCTATAGATATTCAATGATAGAACGTTCATTATTCCTTAAAAAGTGTACATATCCAAAAGTAGTTTCTATAGTGGCAATCGAAGGCCAACGTTTGAAACAACTTGAAAATCCCATTTCTCCGTGTATCTTGTATAATAACTGGTTCCATGATTACTCGGACTCTAATTAACTAGTGCAATGTTGTCTCATAGAGCTGCAAAGTAGCATGTGAATTGCCTATAGATATTCAATTTACATAGAAGCATGTACGATAAATCGAGATTTACACCTCTTTCTCTCTCACCCACGGGCTAAAGTGCACAAAAATGGTAACATTTGACAGGTGCACATCACGTAGACCTTAGATTCTCAACAGATGAAGATCCAAAGTGGCTTCAAGATGTTAGAAGAAGAGAAGTCCACATCATATCAAAGTGGCTTTCTCAATATTATCATAGTTTAGCTGATTCTTCTAACTGGTAGGGTTTTATGATTACAGAAACAATATTTGCAAGAAATCCCACTTCTTACACGTTTTAACAGTCCCTATCTTGTCTTCAAAAAGTAATGTTTTTTTAAGAATGTAACTTTGTTTCGAACTTTATTTGATACTTTGTACTAAATCAATAATGAATTCATGGCTATAGCCATCAAATGAATAATTCTTCTCATTATTGTGACTAATGACATCATTCTATGTGACACTAAAGTCTGATATATTATCCAATAAATAAAAATATTCATCATCACATAGACTAGCATGTTAAGGGATAAAAATCACACATCGAATAAAGATGAAAATGTATACCAATTTATAAGGTTTGGACTACTTCTCTTAATAAGGTTGACATTTTAAGATGAAATCTCAGATCTGAACATGATATCAGAGCCCGTTAAACTCCAACGAGCGATTCGATCCGATTAAGACTCAAAAAAATTAAGCACACAAAATTCAAGATTGGTCTGTTCAAACGAGTTACCATCTTGCGGGGCCATGTTAAGGGATAAAATTCTCACATCGAATAAAGTTAAAAATATAGACCAATTTATAAGGGTTTGAACTACTCATCTTAATAAGGTTAATCTTTTAAGATGGAACTCCAAATCTTAACATAATAATCATTAGAAGTGACGAAAGAACGTAATAAAAAAAATGTATTGATAGACTCCAAGAACGTCATTGGGGACTTCGACTTTATCGGTGTTAATGGATAAGAGGGATTACGTCAACATTTCTATCAGAATGTTAGTGGTGAAGAGTGGTTCGTCAACATTTTATTATCTGATCCATTTTATGCAAACTTGATTTTAAATAATCCACAAAATGAAGAACTATGAACAAGAAGTCCTAGGAACCATCCAATTATGATTGATAATGAACCATGCAAGTAACAATTTGGAAATGTGCGAGTCTTTTGTCCAATGTGTTTAATGTCTAGTGAATATCAGAATATAATGAAAAATGAAATAATTTTCAGTCACATTTTTCTTTCAAAGTTAGGCCGAGAATAGGACAGGTCGGTCCATTTATTCAAAATACCCCAACATAGAAGAAAATAGGTAAAGGGGCCAAAGTTTGTGGACTTTATGCTATAGTGGAAGTCACCATGGTTTTGTTCTAACCACTAGTTTGCTGCAATATGCTGCATAATGAAATGTGCACGAAATTGATTCAAAATATATATCATATTCAAGTTGTTACATTTTGAAATTTTTCTGCACAAGATTGTATTTAAATGCACAAATTAAAGAAAGATGGAAGCATGAAGAGCAAAATTACAAGAAATGAACTAAATTTTCGAGTTGGGACTTTTATAAGTTAAAATTGTACTAAGAGAATTGATGCTTCGAAGTTAGAATGTCCTACATAGAATTGGTTCAAACCATGATGTACCTAAGACAGAGGGTCGGATCGAGCTTGCTTCGTGTACACGACTCTGCTCGTGTGCGCTTCATCAAACAAGCATACAAGTATAATATTATTTATATTGATAAGATTTAAAAGGATTTTTCTACTTTACCAGGCCGGTAAGGCCTGGTACCGACATGTGAACCAAAGTTTGGTACCCCAACTCGGCTCAAGTTAAAAAGAGTAAGCTGGCAGTAATAATTGTAGAAAAAAAGGCAAACTTTCTTGGTCAAAAAAATAAAATAAAATCTGGGGCCAGCTAATGTGCAAATTAGAAAGCCATCAGCCCTCAATTCACCAAAATAAAAAAAAAATGAATTTAATGAATCTAAATTTAGATAATTATTGTCTCGATTTCAGCATTAAAATAATAAAATATGGGGAGTGGGCCACAAGCAGAAAAGGAGGAGACGTGGCTTCTTCTACATAGTTATAGAACTATAATATTTTAATTGAATTTGTATAATTATAACGTGACTTTGATAGACATGGGAAAATGATGTTTTGACCATATGAATAATATTTGAATTGCAGTTAAGACAGCTACTCCAATTTGCATATAGCGTGTGACATGTGAATCTTTCTTTATTTGAACAAATAGGCAAAAGATATTAAGATTTGATTTACGTATATGACTTACGAGGGCGACAACTTGTTGGTGGATGGTGAGACCAATTCTATACGTTCATTGGAGAAATATTTGACAAAGTATCCTTCACTTCAAAAATCGGTAGACCGACAATATTTTATTGTCGATCGTGTAAATCTATTTTAGTTGAAAGATCTGATTTTATTTAACGAGAATAGTCCTTAAAGATAAAAATGATATATTCTCTTATAATCAGTTGCCGGGGTAAAAAAATAGTAAAAGTTTTCTCACATCAATTTTTGGTAGGTGAACCGACGCGTCACACCATCTAGTAGGCAAATGTTGAAAGATGTTGCAACGACCGGAAAATATTTGCTAATGTTATTGACATACAATGTCATATCCACTTTTTTTTTTCGATTAATCACGCTTTACTAAATTTGTCATATGTTGTCAGTTGTCACCGAGTATTGTTTAAATTGACACGTTGTAGAGACTCAAGATAATCCTTGATGGTAATGGTGCACGTTATGCCAACTTTTGTGTCTTGGTGATGAGTTGGTATCCACCGCGGTTCAAGTTGGATTTTATGACTAACTTCGACGCTAGGCGTGTATTTATCAACTTCTTTTAGAGTTGGGATATTCAAGCTTGGCTTGGCTTAGCTTTCTTATTTTTTTTTTTCTTCAATTTACTTTCACAAACTTATACTCATCGACAAAGCACGATCTACAGTAACCAAATTGAGTAAACTTTATTCCGAAAATTTCTTTTTAATAAAAATAATGAAATGTAGTTGACTTCTTAAAGTGTTGACGCTCGATATCAAACATTAAAATCTCAAATATGCTTACAACATTAAATTTATAATTATTACAAATCCAACAATCTTAACTATGATAACAACATCTGAATACACCTTAGTTGTGTTCAATGAAACTAACGATTTTACATGTGACAGAATATTATTAAAGAATAAATCCAGATTCGATAGCGCTGATTAATTTATAACGTACTCTTAAAAATAAAATAAAATGGAGATGGGTATCAATAATTAGATTGTAGTTCATTGTTCTTGGCTCTTTCATGGTCATTAATTAATGGAGTTGCATGGCATTGATACAGTCTGAAATGATAAACTAATCGATATTTTAAAGCAATAATTGTGACAGCAATCAAGATTATTTGATAATAAAACTAGGTCCCCGTAATTTCACGTGTACCAATGCAGATTATTTAATTTTTTTTCAACTACATATAGTTACAAAATAAATATACAATTAAGTTATTTGTACGTTAAATTTGACACCCTTGTCGACAGATGAGTGACGTGACAAAATTGTGATGGTTGAATTAAATGTATGAAATGTGAAAGATGGTATGAGATTTTGTCAGTGTAAATTCGGTAAGTTAAGGTATAAATCAAGATGTACATGTAATATGATTGATAAATATATATATATATGGATAGAGACATGAGTAAATAAGGCTCACAGGTTGGCCTCGTGAACCTGGGTGGTAGCCCCCGTTTGGCCCTTATTATTCCCTATTAAATTATAATTTATTTTTCTCTCTTTTTATTAACCACATATTCTCCAATAAAATAATATTACGCATAAATTCAAAAACTTTTCATTTCTTTTTTAACCATATATTTTCTAAAAAATTATTATTTCTCTCGTTATAATGTGAAATAATGGGGTCAAAACGGGCGCTTAATTTGTATTTTCTAAAATATCATCATTTGAAGAGTCATCGTTGTCCTCAAACATCTCATGACCAGATGAGGTCATTGTCTTCTCTTACATCCCCACACCACCTCGAACCCAGGGCGGCCTAAAATAACCCAGTTTTAAAAAATTATGCAAAAATTTTGAAATTTTTTTGGTGTATTTAGATAATACTGCTGTAAAATACATTTTTAGAGCAAAAATGGTCAAATCCAATAAAAAAACGTCACGACAACATTAAAAGGAGTTGTATAAGTTGAATATTATCATGCTAAACTATAGTTAGTATAACAAAAATTGTCTTCTAGAAAAAATGTTACATGACCAATAAAATAATAATTTTCTTATCTTAAAAATGCAATTTTGTAAATTTTATTGCACATGCATTCTCTGTTATAGGAAGAGATATGCCAAAGTGATAGATGAGGAGAGAATTGAGACACGAATGCAATGAGGGATTTCATTCATTTCTATTGGACAAATCTTATCTCTTTTCTACTTGTTTGAAATTAGTCAATGGATTGGACCTCTGGATTTTTATCCCTAGCTAACCCATGGTTTCAATGGGAATGGCCTCACATTAAATGCTTTTTTGAACAAAATTTTATCAAGTTTTAACTAATCAAATTTTAGTTTTAAACACACATTTATAAGATTCAAAACTTCTATTAACTTTACAACTATATATTTCATCAACTTTTAACAAAATCTGCTAAGATTTTAATCAAAAACTTTGTCAAATAACTCCTACTTCGATTGATGTCATGCACGTGATAAGTATTTCATTAGACCCTACGTTTCATAAGCGCTTCATCTAAGAAGAAAAGAGCTAAAATTTGTTGAATTATGCTATTTATATGCAAAAAAATGTACATCTTTGTTGACATTCAATAATGTGTAAAAATCTGTGTCATTGATTGTTTTAAACATTTTTAAAATTAATGGCAAAAGTATTTACCACCTCACACACTGTCAACAAAGCTGTCAACCAAATTGTACCCGTAGCAAAACTAAAATTTGTTATATACAAAAGTCAGCACAAAATTTGAGATCAATGTGTTTCACACTCCAATATAAGGATTTAAGTTCTAGAATTTTAAGTAAGAAAATGAAACATGCCAAAACACTCAAGTTAAAGTCTTATCTAGCTATTCAACAAACATTATAACGCTACTTCACCCACTTACACGTGTTTGACTTATGTTATAGACGGGCAAATCAATTTTTATTTTTCAATTTTGTGAGAATTATAAGTATCATCCACTTATCAAATGCTCATTTCTTTCCAATTATATATTTTAAACTGTTTATAAATACTTTCCAAACAATTATAAACTCTTGGAATTTATAGTAATTGACTAGATTCTTGAATTCATATCAGTACCAACCCTCTTTCCTCTAGAAACTCCGGATCATTTACTATAAGGTACGACTTTTTATAAACTTACAAAATTTATATTTTGAATTTGCAGTATTTGTAGCAACCGACTACTCTTTTGTATTCAAATCGTCATCCTCACTCGCTATTAAAGTATTACTAAAGACACTCGGTTACCTAACACTTAAAACGCATGAAATAATTGCCCCAACCTTTTCCTAATAAATATGATTCTCATTATTGCATACATGTATCTACCCTTATGCACAAGGATCACTAGACAAATGAAGCAAAAACAAAGAAATATATACACACACATAATCAAATGTGCAAGCTCTTACCTCAAAATAACAATAAACCTAGTGCAGGGCCAGCCGTTGGATGGGTACAGAGTCCGTGCAGCCCCACCACTTGATCTGTTAGCCAACATAGTAACATGGGTAGTGTTTCTAAGATGGAAATTAGAATCTCATCTTTCACAAGATTCATGATAAAATTGGAAAAATTGTAGTTTGGGTTTTCAATCTATTGAAGATATAACAAGTAGATCATCAATGTATTATTTTAGCAGTTAAAGTCTTCAACGTTTTATTTTGTAACACTTGAATCTTCAACCTAAGATTCAAGAAACATTTGAGAAAAGCAAGGTTTGTCAAGGACTAGGGTTGAGCTTTCTAAGGTTTTACTTCTACCTTGTTCAAAGTTAGATTCTTTGTGCTTTCTCCGTTCTTGTAGCTTTCTTTTGAACCCCAACTATAGATTAGTTTTAGTTTCTAAAATGTGTAAGATGTGACTAGACGACAAGGTCAATCTCAAGTCTTATGAGACTAAATGTACGTCTAAGCATAGTAAGGCGCTTCCGTATTTTAATTATTTTAAGATTACTAATAATAATTCACTTTATTAAATTAGTTTATTTAACATAAAAATAATAAAAGATGCATACCTTCTTACACCTAAGCTTGTATTAGTCATAAATTTTGGTGTTGAGACCCGCATTTGTTGCTCCTTATGGAAATTGGGCCCGTATTATAGGTGATCAAAATAGGATTGATCATCTTTTTAATATGCGAAACGAATTCTTCACACCTCACGCTTTAACTTGCCTAGACCTTGTCCTGTAAACCACCAAAGATAAGTATAATTAGACTAAACCTATCGAAAATTATATCAATTAGATCTTCCACTTATTATTTTGGTGGCTCTCGAGTCCCAAATGGCAATTTTATCCTTATTATTGATTAGAAACTTATTTTTTTATTAGAAAGACGATTTATCTTTATTTACAATTAATTATATCATTTAATGTCACTTTACATAAAATTATCCTCAAGTTGTATACATATCATTATTTGTTAAGTAAAATAGTCAAATAGGGACCAACTATTTCGAAAATGAGATTGAAAAATAAAGTCAGAAGCTGCAAAAATATTACGTTGGGGACCTAATTACTACATTTTCAATAGATTAGGGATCCCATTTGTAATTTGTTTTTTCCAAGACGTGTATGTGCCTATGTGGTGCTTCAAATTCACTAGTTTTCTTGAACCTAATTTCCGTGTAGCTATGGAAAGTTATACAGTGGATTTGCATTCAATATAATGATTGATTTTTCCTCTCACGCAAAACCTTAAAGTACCCCCGTACTTGCATATAATCATATACCCCCTACGACACCCCACCCACCCCTTCTTTCTCTGCATATACATACACTAACTGTTTCTATATGTCTATATTTCCACCTGCTGCTAGTACATTTCCACGTCAAAACAATAATCAAATCCCTGCCCATTCTCATACTTTAATCAGAATTTCAGATTCATCACAACACACAAACACACAGTGTTTTTCTCTCTAATACACTCTCTCCTCTCTCTAAATGTCAATAAACCAATACTCTTCAGAAGCATACTGGTGGACACAACCAACCACAACCACCACCGCCTCCACCGACATGTTTAGCAGCCAGAACACCGCTTTCGGGTTCAATTTAAACGAAGATGAAGAAGAATTTGAAGGTGAGAGAGAGAACAATTCAGAAGAAGAAAATCCCAAAGAAGCATTATTTGAGAAGCCACTGACTCCTAGTGATGTGGGCAAGCTAAACCGTCTTGTTATACCAAAACAACACGCTGAAAAATACTTTCCGCTCAACGGCGGTGACTCGGGAGATAAGGGTTTTCTATTGGGATTTGAGGATGAACTTGGAAAATCATGGAGGTTCCGCTACTCTTACTGGAACAGTAGTCAAAGCTATGTATTAACAAAAGGCTGGAGCCGTTTTGTTAAGGAAAAAAAGCTTGATGCTGGTGATATTGTTCTTTTCCAACGCCACCGTTTGGATTGTACCCGGCTTTTCATAGGGTGGAGGCGAAAAAACGCTTCTCCACCACCGGCTACGGTTGCCCGTGGTGGTGGCGGTGGAAGTGGTGGTAGTGGGTGGACCCAATTCTATTCTGGCCATCCTTATCTGACCCAGCAACAAGGGATTACTCTCCCGTACCAACCTGACTGTCTTCATGCAGGTATCATGTTCTGTGCATTACATTATAAACCTCATCTTTTTGTTTTTTCTAATTTACCATAATACACATATTACACGCAGTAGATGTGCGTGATGAACACTTCCCTATCTTCCATTGAAGCCCAGTATTGGTTTATATAGTATTGATCTCCGATCTTCGGTGAGTAGGATAAAAACTTTTCATTTCTGTTCCGATGTGACAAAATTGAAAGAGAATTTTACTTACGAAAAGTTTTTTGCACATTTGGAACAGGAGATTAATTTCATTGGTGTGATACCAAGCGACACGGTCAAAATTCGTGGCTAGGCATCAAGCTTTGTATCTAGGCAAACTTTTTTTGAACAATGATTTTATTTGACATATTTTAAGGGTTTTAATTATCTTGGGATCAAATGATTAGGAAAAAAAAGGGACATTCTTAGTATTATCGAACTTTATTACACTACAGTTGGTATTAAGTTGTACCCAATTTGTTACATTTAGCTATAGACTATAGCACAATTCTAGGTAGCTGCACTGCACGAGCGAGCGCACACGTGCGTCCATGCGTGCGTGTGACTGTGTGTTGATAGATACACAGAAGCTTGATCTTTTTTCGATGATAACATGACGCACGTGTGGTTATTACAGGATCAGCAATGCAGAATCATACAACAAGCAGTGGGAACTCCAAGAAGCTTAGGTTATTTGGGGTGAACATGGAATGCCAAGCAGAAGAACCTGAACCCGAACCCGAGCCCGAGTTGTCAACACTCGGTGATTCACCCATGTCGAGCCAGGGTCAAGTCCACTACCCTCAACCTCGTAACTACAGTTACATGGCACATCAAATATTTCATTAGTTTTGGATTTGGACTAAGAGGATAAAAATGTGAGTGGTCCAATTTCCTAGTTTGATTTTCATGTTTCCTCTGGTGAAACAGATACAAAGGTTACCTGCTTACTGTTAATTTAATTATATTTATAGTCACTTTTAGATAAGGCTGAAAGCCATCTGCCTGCCTAACATTTATGGACTAGTATTTTTTCTGAGTAGTCAAGTTAAACAAGCAATGTTCCTTTTTTTGATATCCAGGTACAAAAGAATAGAACTTTGTGTTCAGATCTTATCCTCTGTGTACAACCACTACTACATTGTTTCAAACATTTATTTTAAACTTGTCTAAAACATAAGTGGGTCTCATTGTGGGCTCCACACAGAGGGTTGTGTACTAAGTGTGTACAAATAGCAAATTTGAAAACATAATACTAGCGAATACCGTATAATTTAATGGTTCGTTTGACAAAACTTGCATTTTTAAGAAAAGTAACTTTTGACATTTTAAAAGTGACAAACTGGGAAAATTTATGTGGGATTGCCATTTATGGTTCTAAGGACGAGTATGAACCATTAGGTATTATTGGGCTCAAAAAGTGCCAGTTTTGCAAGATGATATAATCAACTTGCCCAACCACATGCCAATCAAGATTCAACTGAGCCATCTACATCATCAATTAAACAAACATGGTCCACTAGGAATGGTCTGTGTACACCTAATTATGCCTCTGTTTGACTATCATAATTTGATTTATATATATATATATATATATACTCATATTCAATTATATATTCACATGATAAAATAATTTGTACGCAAATTTAAAATTTTTCTTTATTTTTAATTACACAATTTTTTTAAGATCACTATTCAAGGCCATCAAACAGACTAATATCGTATGGGCAACAGGATATCAATTTCCCTGGAGATGAGGATGAGATCTGTGGATGTGACGCTACTGCAAAATCTGACCTGTTCAGCCATTTCAAAGGAACAACCCAAATATTAAAAAAAGAAAAATTGTAATAAATAGAGGGAAAAAAGGAAAATCAAAATCCCAGATTTTGTGGGCACTTTCTCCTGACTCTTACTAGAAAACTGTGGGGATTTTTTCTCCTGTTCCTGGTCAAGGGGTTCTGGGCCAAAGGGTAGAAAATTAGAAATGAAGGTAAAACTTCAAAGGAGCCATGCTTGAGCGTAGAGTGTACATCAAGGATGACAGCTTTCCATCTATTGTGAGGGGATGTACACCAAGTTATAAAACTTGGTTTACAAATAGACTAATTCAACTTCAAAGAGACTTGTGGTAATGGATTCCACAATATATGAAACTAACGTGATCAGGTCCAACAGGGAAGAATATGAACATTGTATAAACACAATTTTGCTATCTTGCGCGCAGGAAATCAAAAAATATATATTTTTCTGATTGACATAGGCAGAACAAAAAAAAATTTTGTTTTTTTTTTTAAACTTAAGGGTTGTCGGGAGGCAAATCCTCCACACGCGGAGGCATGGTGTCTCCGCACGCTTTAATTTTTTTTTTTTTAACATACCTACATAAAATTAGAATTTCTTCTGCAACCGTGCCTTTTTTATTTCTTATTTTTTCTAATAATTTTACTTATTTACATTTTACACAAACTATAAATACAATTTCACTTATTAATAATTTAATTTAAAAACGTTAGAAAAAATTCAATTCCATACATACATGAAAATCAAAATTCGTTGCCCCCTCGACTTGACCGGCAGGTCAATCTCCGTCGGGGGCGCTGCCCCCTCGACCCTTGAGACCTCCACCCGTTTCTTTTCTCAATTATATACCTTGTATATGACATTTTAGTATAAATCGTCAAAAAATTATTATATATTTGACAATTAATTCGTACATTAAGGATGTAATGGTCTTTTGCAACGATGGATTAGGATTTCGTAGGGGTGTCAATGGGCCGACCCGAGCCGGCTCGGCCCTTAAAGCCACGAGCTCGGCTCGGCTCG